>OU342743.1:521746129-522012513 GCA_910589775.1 Avena eriantha | reverse complement strand
TGTTTGTTCCTGTAAACAAACCACATAAGGATCCACCAGTGTCATTGGATGTGTGTTCTTCTAATGAACCACACATGGATCCACCGGTGTCATTGCATGTCCGTTCCTCTAAACAAACCACATACGAATCCACTAGTGTCATTGCATGTCAGTTCTTTTCATGAACCACACCCAGTGTCATTGCATGTATGTTCCTCTAAATAAACCACATAAGGATCCACCATTGTCATTGCATATCTATTCTTTTCATGAACCACACCCAGTGTCATTGCATGTGTATTCTTCTAAACCAACCACATAAGGATCCACCAGTGTCATTGCCTGTATGTTCCTCTAAACAAACCACATAAGGATCCACCAGTGTCATTGCATGTATGTTCTTTTCATGAACCACACATAAGGAACCACACCCAGTGTCATTGCATGTCTGTTCTTTTCATGAACCACACCCAATGTCATTGCATGTGTGTTATTTTCATGAACCACAGCTAGAGTCATTGCATGTCTATTCTTTTCATGAACCATACCCAGTGTCATTGCATGTGTGTTCTTCTAAACAAACCACATAAGGATCCACCAGTGTCATTGCATGTCTGTTCTTTTCATGAACCACACATAAGGATCCACCAGTGTCATTGCATGTCTGTTATTTTCATGAACCACACCTAGTGTCATTGCATGTCTGTTCTTTTCATGAACCACACCTAGTGTCATTGCATGTGTGTTGTTTTCATGAACCACAGCTAGAGTCATTGCATGTCTGTTCTTTTCATGAACCACACCCAGTGTCATTGCATGTGTGTTCTTCTAAACAAACCACATAAGGATCCACCAGTGTCATTGCATGTCTGTTCTTTTCATGAACCACACATAAGGATCCACCAGTGTCATTGCATGTCTGTTCTTTTCATGAACCACATCCAGTGTCATTGCATGTGTGTTCTTTTCATGAACCACACCCAGTGGCATTGCATGTGTGTTCTTTTCATGAACCACAGCTAGAGTCATTACATGTCTGTTCTTTTCATGAACCACACCCAATGTCAGTGCATGTTTGTTCTTTTCATGAACCACACCCGGTGTCGCTGCATGTGTGTTCTTTTCATGAACCACATAAGGATCTACCAGTGTCATTGGATGTGTGTTCTTCTCGCAAACCACATAAGCATCCACCGGTGTCATTGCCTGTCTGTTCTTTTCATGAACCACACCCAGTGTCATTGCATGTGTGTTCTTATAAACAAACCACATAAGTCATTGCATGTCTGTTCTTTTCATGAACCACACCCAATGTCATTGCATGTGTGTTATTTTCATGAACCACAGCTAGAGTCATTGCATGTCTATTCTTTTCATGAACCACACCCAGTGTCATTGC
Source organism: Avena eriantha (assembly GCA_910589775.1). Classification (NCBI taxonomy): domain Eukaryota; kingdom Viridiplantae; phylum Streptophyta; class Magnoliopsida; order Poales; family Poaceae; genus Avena; species Avena eriantha. The sequence goes on along the minus strand of OU342743.1, from coordinate 522,011,135 downwards.
ATGTGTGTTCTTCTAAACAAACCACATAAGGATCCACCAGTGTCATTGCGTGTCTATTCTTTTCATGAACCACACATAAGGATCCACCAGTGTCATTGCATGTCTGTTATTTTCATGAACCACACCTGGTGTCATTGCATGTCTGTTCTTTTCATGAACCACACCCAGTGTCATTGCATGTGTGTTCTTTTCATGAACCACAGCTAGAGTCATTGCATGTCTGTTCTTTTCATGAACCACACCCAGTGTCATTGCTTGTGTGTTCTTCTAAAGAAACCACATAAGGATCCACCAGTGTCATTGCATGTCTGTTCTTTTCATGAACCACACATAAGGATCCACCAGTGTCATTGCATGTCAGTTCTTTTCATGAACAACATCCAGTGTCATTGCATGTCTGTTCTTTTCATCAACCACACCCAGTGTCATTGCGTGTGTGTTCTTTTCATGAACCACAGCCAGAGTCATTACATGTCTGTTCTTTTCATGAACCACACCCAATGTCAGTGCATGTTTGTTCTTTTCATGAACCACACCCGGTGTCGCTGCATGTGTGTTCTTTTCATGAACCACATAAGGATCTACCAGTGTCATTGGATGTGTGTTCTTCTCGCAAACCACATAAGCATCCACCGGTGTCATTGCCTGTCTGTTCTTTTCATGAACCACACCCAGTGTCATTGCATGTGTGTTCTTCTAAACAAACCATTTAAGTCATTGCATGTATATTCTTTTCATGAACCACACCCGGTGTCATTGCATGTGTGTTCCTCTAGAATGACCACATAAGGATCCACCTGTGTCATTGCATGTCTGTTCCTCTAAAAAACCACATAAGGATCCACCAGTGTCATTGGATGTGTGTTCTTCTAATGTACCACACATGAATCCACCGGTGCCATTGCATGTCTGTTCCTCTAAACAAACCACATAAGGATCCACTAGTGTCATTGCATGTCTATTCTTTTCATGAACCACACCCAGTTTCATTGCATGTCCATTCCTCTAAACAAACCACATATGGATCCACCAGTGTCGTTGCATGTCTGTTCTTCTAAACAAACCACATACAGATCCACTAGTGTCATTGCATGTCTGTTCTTTTCATGAACCACACCCAGTGTCAGTGCATGTGTGTTCTTTTCATGAACGACATCTAGAGTCATTGCATGTCTGTTCTTTGCATGAACCACACCTAGCGTCATTGCATGTCTGTTCTTTTCATGAACCACACCCAGTTTTGCTGCATGTCAGTTCTTTTCATGAACAACATAAGGATCTACCAGTGTCATCATTGGATGTGTGTTCTTCTCATGAACTACACATGGATCCACCGGTGTCATTGCATATATGTTCCTATAAATAAACCATGTAAGGATCCACCAGTGTCATTGCATGTCTGTTCTTTTCATGAACCACACCCAGTGTCATTGCATGGATGTTCTTCTAAACAAACCACATAAGGATCCACCAGTGTCATTGCATGTCTGTTCTTTTCATGACCCACACATAGGATCCACGAGTGTCATTGCATGTCTGTTCTTTTCATGAACCACACCAAGTGTCATTGCATGTGTGTTCTTTTCATGAACCATAGCTAGAGTCATTGTATGTCTGTTCTTTTCATGAACCACACCCAGTGTCATTGCATGTCTATTCTTTTCATGAACCACACCTGGTGTCATTGCATGTCTGTTCTTTTCATGAACCATAGCTAGAGTCATTGCATGTCTCTTACTTCCATAAACTACACATGGATCCACCAGTGTCATTGCATGTCTGTTCTTTTCATGAACCACACCCAGTGTCATTGCATGTTAGTTCTTTTCATGAACCACACCCAGTGTCATTGCATGTCTATTCTTCTCACAAATCACATATGGATCCACCAGTGTCATTGTATGTATGTTCTTTTCATGAACCACATCCAGTGTCATTGCATGTGTGTTCCTCTAGACAAACCACATATGGATCCACCAGTGTCATTGCATGTTTGTTCTTTTCATGAACCACAGCTAGAGTCCACCAGTGTCATTGGATGTGTGTTCTTCTCATGAACCACACATGGATCGACCAGTGTCATTGCATGTCTGTTCTTTTCATGAATCACAGCTAGAGTCATTGTATGTCTGTTACTTCCATAAACCACATATGGATCCACCTAGTGTGATTGCATGTCTGTTCTTTGCAGAAACCACACATGGATACACCAGTGTCATTGCATGGGTAGCCGTTAAACCGAGTCTTCTAGAAGGCACGCCCTAACACAGTTGCTCTGCTTGACAATTGTTACATACCGTTCTATTGGGGCGCTTGGACGATTGGCATGGTCTTCGTGAGAGCGATCCGCGAGTAGGCTGTTCTGCGGCATGATTGGGCACGCTTGCTCTAGACAAACTGGCAACACCGGGCGCTCCCCTATTGCAAGTGTCACGTCTCATGTGTTCAGTGGGCCACATCCTAGTGTCACGTCCCCATTACTTCTCTTCCTCCCCGTACTTCTCTTCCTTACCCTCGAAGCCACTTTCCCCATTTCACTCCCATCCCGCCGTAGCCGCAAGCCGACGGTGCCTCCATCCCAATCCCCTCTCCGGCATCCACCCCCTCCCCTCTCGCCATGGGTTCAAGGGGAGACGGCGAGGAAATGCATCATGACAACACGGATGGTGATTTCGATGTGAGTTGTCTCATCTCTATTTCTATCATCTGTGGCCAGTTATCTATTTTTTGAGCTAGATCTAATCTATTTACTCATGCGCGTATGATGTGTTAGGCCAACCAGACGATGTATGACTCCGGGTATGTGGCTGCTAAATTTGTAAACATGGATGTGGCTGCTAAACATGGATATGTGGCTGCTAAATTTGTAGCGTTCGAAGGACGAAACGCAAGCAGGTGGTTTCTACGGTGTCAAGGACATCGTGCAATGATGCAAGGCGGAAGTTGCAGTGTTATCAAATGGGTAGATCCAGAGTGGCCCAAATCGATGCAGAAAACGCTGGACAAACTATGGGAAATGACTATCGAGTTGAAAGAATCCGTATTCAGTCACTTCTTCACAGTGTTGAGACGAAGCTATGGGAACCAGTTGACACGACCAAGCATAAGCGAGATCTCAGGTGGGTGCAAGACAAGGTTATCAAAGTCAGGAAGGAGAGGGACACGGTGTTGGCCCTGAAGGCTAAAGCAGAGCAAGAACTGACTCAAGCAAGGAATGATCTCCAGCAGGCCAAAGTCCTGCAGTACACAACTACGAGTATTGACAAGTGCATGAGGAAAAATGCAGAGAAACAATTGAAGCTGTGCAAGGAAGATGCTAAAAGGAAGGAGCAGACAATTCGATCCTTGCTCTCACAGGAAGATGCGCATCGGGCCAAGATTAGGAAGATCAAGGAGATGTGTGATAACTAGTTCTATTTAGCTTAAGCTCCGCGCATTTTTAAGTTGTAATATTTGTACTTGTTGACCTAGCGGTCTGAACTATTGGTCCCGGATTCTAGGGAGGAAAAAAATTGCTCTGACCCCGCATTACTTCTTTTGTCTAACCCCGCATTACTTCTTTTGTCTGACCAATGCCCCTTGGATATTCCGCCTGTCGCTTCGTTTTCCTCGTGTACAAATAGGAGGTGCCACAGCGCGTCGCTTCGCCGTCCATCCCCTCGTCCTCTCCAATCTCCACCGCGCCGCCATGGAGATGCCCGATCTGAACTTGTACGAGGTGGTGATGTTCGCGAACTTTAACATCCTCGCGCCGCCAACCGCGAAGGTGCCCCACGGATGGCGCATCATCTCTGCGGGGGTGCCAGTGGCTCCGCTCCCTAGCCGAGCCGAGATGGAGAGCGAAATCGCGGCGCATCGCCGCCAGATGCCCGCGTGGAAGAGGGCGCTGCCCTGGTACACGGTGTCGAGCCCGTACTGGCTGGTGTTGTTCAAGAAGGAGCGGGAGGCCAAGATTGGCAACCGCATTGTTGACGGGCGCGTGGTGCACCGGGATCTCTGCAACCAAAAAGGGCGGGAGAGGTTCTGGTCCGTCCCTGGACGGACCAAGTACACCGTCATTGCCGCCGCTCGACGCAAAGAGGTGCTCCTTCTCGCGAACAATGCGGACATCATGGAGGTTCCGTCCGACAGCGACGAGGAAGCCGGCGGCTCGGAGGACAATGGCAGCCGAAGTGAAAGTGTTGACTAGTGGTTGAATTAATGTAGGATGTGAATCGCACCTTTGTTTATAAGAATTTGTGGTTGTATTAATGAAATGCCTCGATTTAGATCGCTGTCTCGATTAATTTGTGGAAGAATTTGTGATTTAGATCAATTTCTCCCTCGATTTAAATCTCTGTCCCGGATTGGGTACATGACCGTGGACCAAAGACACATTTTCTACTAGTGTATTCTGACATTGGTGGTTTGTTTAAACGTAATCTACGTGGATTGTGCCACATGCAAATGGCACAACCACAATTTATAAAGTAGAAGCACGTACACCCGATTACTGGAGATCCGAGAGCTTCGCCAGATGCAGGGGATCCAGGAGCAGAGAGGCGGTGATATAGACGGGCTCAAGATTAGGCCAGAAAGTGGTACCGATTTCCTCCTCATCTGGGCATTATCGGTGAGAACATTGTTGTTTATGTTGCCACGTCGTTGTGCAGCATCTGAAACAAGTTGCTGCTTCGTGGAGTGTGGCAGCTTAAATAATTTATTTATGTGTCACTTACATTCGGTCGTATTTGGAGACCTCCTGCCCCTCAGCAATCGTGGAACCGGTGGATCCTTGTTTTGAGATAGTAGTGGCACAATCACAATTTCGGATTCAACTATTAACTCGGGCGTTTCCAAACCCTAAGTCACGGTACATTTTACTCAGAGAACGTGGGTAGATTGTTTCGCCCAGCAACGTGCCACACACAGAGCGATCAGAATTTAACAGAATTACATATATAGGTTCAAGTTCAACACATTACTATGCATCTTCATTGCCAGTAGCCTTCTTCCGCAGCCTGGGTGCCAAGCCTTCACGAACAATGGCTTCTTCATTTCCTGCCTTCTTCCTCTTCCTTGGTGCCAATTTTCTTAGCTTCACGTACTCTGCATCACCGGGACAATGGGCACTAGAATCGTGTCCAGCATCATCTTTCCACTCGTTTTTAATTTCTTTGAGCAGCAAAATGACATCTTTCCACTCGTTTTTAATTTCTTTGGGCAGCAAAATGACTGACCCGGCAGTCATGTTTCTAACCTTGTGGATCTTCCTGTCAAAGAAACAAGTCTGTTGCATAACTGCCCAATATCTACAGAGTAAATAAAACAAAAATTACAATTCATCACAAACATGCGAACCCCAAGAGACCTTTGTTTACCAGGAGCTAATTGGGTTCGAGAAACCACCCTGTCCAAAAATAGAAGGGCGACTCCCAGTTGCAGCAGCTTCCACATCCAGTACATCACATTTCACCTCAAACATGGCAGCCGAAGCATACCTTTTCATCAACCCAATTAGCTGACTGTCACACGTTATAGGAACCATGATGCCATGTTCATCCATGAAGCTGAACTTTGCAGTCTGCTGCAGCCATAATTCAACATGATTACACAGAGCAGCAACCATACCAGATATAGTGCAGATTTGCGCATGCGCTTCTTCCATCGTGAAACAATGGTGTCCATACCTCTTGCCCTTAGAGTCGTACCTATAGAGGACTACCGTAACCAAGTAAGGGGGGTACGCGCAGATCCCAATTGATAGAAAATTGTGGACAAAATATGTTTGTCATCATTGGGCTAACAAACAATTTGAGGTTCAGTAGCCAGCTAGCAGTTGTAACTAGTGCAAATAGCAAAGAGAAGGGTAGCTCACCCGCTTGTAGACAGAACTTCTTCTTTTTTGATAGTAGGATCTACCATCCTCCAAGCTGCTCGGCTCGTCGGCGGTGGAGGCGGGCTAGAGCCTTGCAACAGCGGCTACGGCATGCGCCATTGGAGCTCAGGATCAGCGACTTGGCGCAGCGACTTGGCGCAGCAACAGGGCGCAACAACTTGGCGCCAGAAGTCAAATTTCCGAAGGGATCGTCCTGCCTGGAGGGTGGATTCTGTAACATCCCAAAACTTTAATCCAAGCTTATCAAGATCCAAATCATCAAATTAGGGTTAACAAAAACTTTTCCAATTAAAAATATGAAAGCATTCATGTGTATGTGCATTTAAATTAGGAGTTGATTTGAATTGCCATGGTTCTGTGATCAATTCCTTGTAAAATGATTCTTAGGTGAAATAAACATCATCTAAATCATTCCCAAACTTCTCCCAAAGCAAAACAACACAAAATGAATAATTGAAGTGAATGGTCATTTTGGCCAAATTAACTATCATGCCTACTTTGGCTATGCCTAGTACTCAAAACTTAACAGAGACATTTGTGGATCTTTACACCCCTTGCTAGTATATATAATGAGGTACCAAGGCCCACTTTGTGATCTGCTAAAAATATTCAAATACTAATTTTAAATGACAGTTTAAAATTGAATCTATTTCATATGGGAAGATCCCACTATTTCAAAAACCACTCAAACAAGCTCAATTTTCAAAATCCAAGCAACCACAGAGTCTCAAGCTTAGTACTAGCACACCCACCAAAAATCTTTTCAAAATTCAAAAAGAATTTTCTTGCGGCCATTTCATCAAACACTTGGCAGGCAGAATTCAAACAAAACCAAATTCACTATTTTGAATAGTGTTATGACCAAACTTGTCTCCCATTTGACCCTCATTTTCTCCCTTTGTCCCCTCTTGATCAAACTAGGGCATTATCACCCCGTCCCCTACCTCCTAGCAGCATGGCCATGCCAAGCCGCGCCCCACCTCGCCGGCCAACTTGGTTGCCGCCGCAGTAGACCGCCTCCCCTCTCTCTCTCCATGTCTAGCAGCTAGCCAGCACCTCACCGCCGCCCACTGTCCCCTCCCCGAGTCGGGCCAAGCAGTAGACCACCGAGAAAACCCCACGCCTAGTGCCACCGCGCCATGCGGAGCACGCGCTAGAGCGCCGCGCCTGACACACGTGCACAAGCCGCCGCTCGACCGCAGCCCGCGCCCACCGCTTCGCCATGACCCAGGGAGCACGCCGGACATGCTCGTTCGCCGCCCAACGCACCACAGCCACCGCTCACCGTGGACACCGCCGCCTCTGCCGCTCAGAGCGCCAGCTCCGCCCGACCGCATACCACCACCCCTAAGCCCGCATTAAAGTCCTAGAGCACCGCCAGGAGACTGCGTGTCGATCGCCACCCTCAGCCACGCCGCTAGCAGCCCGTAGCTATGTCGCCACTATCGCTTGCCCATCCCTCTCGGTCTTGCCGTCGAGCCTATAAAAGGAGGGCATCCCCAGCCATTTGCAGCAGACCTCTCCACTCCCCTCACCTCACTGATCGTCCCACACCTCTAGCTGGAGCACGGGGAGCAGCAGCTTGCTGGAATTGTACCGGAGCAGACCGCCTCTAGAGGAGAAGGGCGCCGCTGATTGCGACCACCCCCAGAGCCACCTCGACCGTCCCTAAGCTCGTCGTCGACCACCAGACCATTTGCCCGCCTCGCTGTCGTCACTAGAGCCCTGGTACGCCCCCAATGCAACCCCACCAAGCCGCTAGGGTTAAAGCTCGCTGGCGATAGGTCCATCGTCGACGATGATCCACAGCCGTTGATCCCCACTCTAATCCAACGTCCCACATCGCCCCATACCGCTTCGCGCATTAGGAGCCACTGACTAGTCGAACCCCCCGTCAGCTGAGCCCCGCGCTGCGGAGTGACACTGGGCTGGCCCATTAGCGTTTCCCGCACGACCTAGTTAGTTTGAATTAGTATTTTTTTTAGTTTAAACTTAGTTCTGTCTCTGAGTTTGAAAATCAATTCAAAGAGATTTACAAATCCAAATTGCATGAAAACAATTTTTCCTGAAACGTATTGAAATGATCTATCCAAGACCGTTTGATTTAATTCAATTAGCGTTATAGAGTTGAAGCATTTGCACCTTGCAACATTTTTATAAAATCAACCAAGATAGATTTTGAGTTGATTCCAACTCTAAAAAATCACATTTCATCATACCTATCTGAATATGTAATAATATTAAGGGTTACCAAAATAATGCTATGTAGGCATTTCTAGTCACTTTAAATCATTAAATAATGAACTTAAACCAAAGTAATTATGATCCAACCCTTAAATCACATTCCCACATGTTAGGATATGTGGTGATGACATTTGTCCACATGATCCCATATTTTAAGTGGTGAATATTAAATCTTAGTTAATTTTTCAATAAGTAGAAATTACTTTTCTAAATTAAAAAGAGTGAAACTAGTTAATTAAACTTGTGATGCTTGTGATGATAATAGATCATAAAATGTGTTTCTTAGAGTGCTAATTAGACTAGTTAAGTATTGTTTGGTGATTGTGTACTCCGTATGTATTTATAGATGATAGTACCGACCAGCTTTCGAGGAGGAGGAGTCCTACCAAGAAGAAGAAGAAAACTTCAACCACTGCACCAACCAAGGCAAGATATTGTAGCAAACTAGAATTTAAGCTAGTTAACTTGATCCAAGATGCTATAGGCATGCTTCAGTCATACCACTTTGACTACTAGTTACCCCAAGTATTATCTTCAAGCTTTACTTCCTTTACTTTACCAAGAGTTCTTTACTTGTTTTTGAAGGTAGCATAAAGAGTATAAAACTTGACCTATTTAGAACCCTTTAGATGTAATTCTATGGCATGAGATTGATCCCATCGTTTCCACCTTAGTGAACACTCTTAACTTAGTAGTTTAGAGTAGATCAAAACTTGAGTCACTTTAGATGGGAACACTTGGTGAAAATGAATTATGAAAACCTTGGAATGATGAGTCATTCTATTGAGATGTTTTGACATGTGTTGAGAAACACAAATGGTTTAGGATGGTGAAATGTTGAGGCGTGAGCCTTAACCCTTTTATAAAACTGATGGTTGGATTCGGATGCGATACCATTCCAAATTTACCGTACAACCACACTACCTGAATTTGGTAAGGCTTAGTTGGAAATTTATATGCATTAGTATTAGTTCCCGCGCGTGAGAGGTTTGAGCTGAGGCTACCTCTCAATGTTTTCCACCTATGCAGTGCCCAAGATGACTGATGGTCATGGTTGGGAGGCCATGCTCATATGAGAGGTGCTTATACTAGGGTGTGTAATGGGAAGGTTATGTTTGATTATCTGCATACTAAGTATGATGATTTAGGGTTATCCCTGACAGATGTATTGAATCGTGTGGTGAATGTGTACCACCTTTGAAGAGTGTCAAACTGTTCGAATAGCCGCGTCCGCGGTTATGGACAGTTGGAATGGCCATATTGTTTCATTGTCAGATGTTGTCCAAAAAACTTAGGAAATGAATGATGAATCTTGACTTGACCACAACAGGGTTGTGTTTATGACAATAGCTTCCCAACTTAAGTGATTCTAGAATTTTATTTTATCTTTCTTTGCTTCTGAACTCAGCTTAGGTTTCAAACTTAACCTTATAGCTAAACATAGAGTTAGCACTTGAACTTAGAATTATATTACTCGTTAGTGATAGTTTGCGAGTACTTAAAGAGTACTCATGGCTTTTGTCCCTGGCTATTCTCATGGCCAGACTATGAAGGAGACTATCAAGATGATGGCCAGCAGGACGACTATGATAACTAGGACTATCTGCCTTCGTCAGCATTGCATGTGCCCTGAAGATGGACCCCACCGCTACGCTTATCTTTTATTTCCGCTGCTTGTTGTATTAATACTGGATCATGAGATCCTTATTTGTGTAAGACCTTATGTATGGTTTGTAATGGATGATGTACTATGATATCCAATCCGTTATGTCTAGCAAAAATGCTAATCCTGGGATTGCGAGGTATGACATAACGGGCATTTGGGATTAAAAAATCTGGGTGTTGACAAGTTGGTATCAGAGCCATCCCGACCATAGGAGACCCTAGTTAGAATGGACGTTCAAACAAAAACTTAGTTTCAAAACCAAAGTGAGTATTTATGAAAAAATATCTCCTCTTTTATCCTTGTGGATTCATTCTTTCTCAAAAATTCATGTTTCTCAAAATTCTTACATTACAACTTAAAATTTGACACACTTGATCACTTCACTAATTTCCTCATCCTTAATTCTTGTAGATGGAGACTCAGTTCAGCAAGTTTTACCAGTTGGGAAACGGAGGTCAGCTGATCTTCGAGAGGGATCTGGATTCATTGTCGGAGTTACTAGGACGCCCACATCCGTAGTTTCTTGGAGCTCAACTTCTAGGACACCCAGGAGGAGACTTACAGTGGCTAGTCACCACGGATCTTAGAGGAAGCATCGAAGCACCAACTTCCGGGAGAATTCAGTTCTCCGTGAGAGAGAACAACTGGCTAGATGGATTAGCCAGGGTAATGCATGAAGCTCTCGCACGTCTATGTGCCCTCAGCGTCAACAAAATCCAAGGAACCCGTTTTTCCCACTATGCAAGACGTGACTTCATGGGAATGCCGATGGAGATGCCAAGTCACCCAGAATTGAGGCGTCAAGTGGAGAATCTTGACTTCTTGCTGCATGACAGACAACAGGAACTGGACAATGCTAGGGAGTTAGCCAACCAGAACCATGCCATTGCCGACCAGAAGGCCCAGACTTTTGCACTGCTCGTCCAGGATCGCCAGTCTCTTTGCCGCCAGCGTGCAAAGAAGGGTCGCACCATTGCCCGTCTTCGCAAGAAGGTGGCCGACCTCGAGAAGACCGTCAAGGAGCAGGAAGCTCAGCTTGCAGCCAAGGAAGAAGAAGAGGAGGGTGAAGACATCCAGGGAGACATGGACTCTTACCTCAGCAACGATGATGACTTTCTGGAGGAGGATGCCGTGGACTTCTACACTAATGATGAGGACTCCGACTTCATCGACGATGAGTAGATGCACTAGAGCACTCTCGTACCACGAGATGTATCAGTCCCACTGTATCGTAGCTGGCAGAATGGTTCTTCAAACCATCTATTTTCTTTTGTTGTTATGGCGTGTGTTGTATCGTGTGCTTGTTTGCATGAATAAAAATGAAGTTAGTTGAAAAGCGTGAGTCTAACTCAAAGTTTTAGCTTTGAAACCCCAAAACCATGAACCTTAGAATTTCCCTCTTACCCCTATATCTATCTAAATCTTCAGATGACTCGTGGAAACCAAGGAGGGAGCAGCTCGTCGCAAGACCCAATGCTGCAGATCTTGCAGAATCTCATCGCAGACCGGGAAGAAAGTAGGGCAGAGCGCCAAGCTAACATAGCAACACTTCAACAGATCACCCAGATGGCTCTCAACAACCAAGGGCATGGAAATCAGGATCACCAGGGATCCAAACTCAAAACATTTCAGAACACCAATCCACCAATCTTCAACCAATCTGAAAACCCATTAGATGCTGATGACTGGCTACAGACAATGGAAAACAACTTAGAAGTTGCAAGAGTGGATGAAAATGAGAAAGTTCTTTTCACCACCCACTACCTGGAAGGAGATGCAAGATCTTGGTGGAATAGTATCCACAATATGAACCATGGTCAAGTGATGACATGGGAAGCATTCAAAGTCAAGTTAATCCGCACCCACATGCCGCAAGGTCTAGTCAACAGAATGAGAGATGAGTTCCACGAATTGAAGCAAGGAAGAATGACTATGGTGGAGTACCGTGATAGATTCCTATCACTTGCCAGATATGCACCTGATGAGATCAACACGGAGGCCAAGAAGAAGGAGAGATTCCTGAACGGACTGCATGATGAGATGCATACTTTCCTCGTCAACATCCGTTTCGAGGATCTCGAAGAGCTAGTCGACTCTGCCATTCAGATGGAAGGGAAGATTAACCAGGCAAACGATAACCACAAGCGTCGTATGATGAAGCAATCTGGATCTAGCAGTCACTAGAAGTACCGTCCCAACCCCTCATCAGGATATGCACCAAGGAACAATCGACCCCAACGTCTCACCCAAGCTACCCCAACTGTAGCGGAGGAAATGGGAAGTCCGGAGGAAACAATCACAACTCCGGCAATGCCAACAATTTCAACCGTGCACCTCCCAAGAACAACAGCAACAACAACAAAACTGCACCCAGAACTGGCAGCAATGCTGTGCCTATCGCAGTCAAGGACAAGTCCCATATCACTTGTTTCGAGTGTGGAGTTAAGGGTCACTATTCCAATGAGTGTCCCAAGAAGATTGCAGCCAATGCCAATGTGAATGCCCTAGCTCAGCAGCAGCGTCGTGTTCAACCAGGAAGAATATTTGCCCCAGGGAACCCTCACAACCTCAACGGCCGTCTCTTCCACATGAACGTAGAAGAAGCCCGGGAAGCACCAGATGTAGTGCTGGGTATGTTTTCTGTCAATTCAGTTTTAGCAAGAGTATTGTTTGATTCGGGAGCATCACATTCATTTGTCACCGAAGAATTTGCATGCACTAGTAAGATTCACCCAACCAACTTGAAGCATGTCATAATAGTTCAAATCCCCGGTTCAACAACCAAAGCTAGAAAAATTTGCAAAGTTGTGCCTATCAGAATACATGGGACAGATTTTTATGCCAACCTAATTGTACTTGGAACTAAAGGATTGGAAGTAGTACTAGGTATGGACTGGATGTCAAGGCATAAAGGACTAAAGACTGTGCTAAGAAAGCCATCACCATGACCAATAGTTCTGGAGTAACAGTAGAGCATATATCTGAAACCTCACCCCGTCAATTCAAGTTCAACAAGAGCCTACCCCTACCCACCATGACCAAGTCAGAGTAGTATATGAATACCCCGACGTATTCCTAGATGAATTTCAAGGTATGCCCCCGGATAGGGATATCGAGTTCATCATCGAACTAATCCCCGGAACCGGACCCATAGACCAGAGACCCTATAGCATGAACCCCTTAGAGTTAGTGGAACCGAAGAAGCAGTTGGATGCCATGTTAGAGAAAGGCTTGATTCAACCAAGCGCATCACCATGGAGATCACCCGTGTTATTCGTCGACAAAAAGATGGAGGCAACCGTCTGTGCACAGATTACAGAAAGTTGAATGACGTCACCATCAAGAACATGTACCCCTTGCCAAAGATAGAGGATCTATTTGATCAATTGACTAGAGCCCAGGTATTCTCAAAGATTGATCTTAGGACTGGTTATCACCAACTTAAGATTCGTGCAACGGATATTTCGAAGACCGCCTTTACTACTCTCTATGGTTTGTACGAGTATACGGTTATGTCTTTTGGATTAACCAATGCCCCTGCTTATTTCATGAATCTCATGAATAAGATCTTTATGAATTTCCTAGATAAGTTTGTAGTTGTGTTTATCGACGACATTCTTATCTACTCCAAGTCAGAAGAAGAGCATGAGAAACATCTGAGAATCATCCTAGAAACCCTAAGAGAGCATCAGTTATATGCCAAGTTCAGCAAGTGTGAGTTTTGGCTGAAAGAAGTAGGATTGCTAGGAAATATTGTGTCTGCCGGAGGAGTCTCTGTTGATCCCGCCAAGATCAAAGATGTCGAAGAATGGGAAGCCCCAACCACTCAAACCCAAGTCCGTGTATTTCTCGGATTAGCGGGATACTACCGCAAGTTCGTAGAAGGATTCTCAAGCATCGCCAGACCCATGATCCAATTGATGAAGAAGGACAAGAAGTTTCAATGGACAGACAAGTGTGAGGCCAATTTCCAGGAGCTGAAGAAGAGATTGATATCAGCCCCAATATTGGTCATGCCAGACATCAAGAAGCCGTTTGATGTGTATTGTGACGCATCCAAGATTGGTCTAGGATGTGTATTGATGCAAGAAGGCAAAGTCATCGCGTACTTGTCTCGACAAGTGAAGCAGCATGAGCAGAACTATCCGACCCACAATCTTGAGCTAGCAGTTGTGGTTCTAGCATTGAAGACATGGCGTCATTATTTGATGGGTAATCGTTGTGAGATTTACTCAGATCACAAGAGTTTAAAGTATATCTTCACTCAAAAGGAGCGGAATATGAGGCAAAGGATATGGATAGAGTTAATCAAGGATTATGACCTTGACATTCACTATCACCCGGCAAAAGCCAATGTGGTAGCGGATGCTCTTAGCAGATTGCCGTGTAGACTAAACACCATGATCAAGGAGAAGCAACAAAGTTTGTATGAGGAGTTGGAACAGTTCAGGACTGAATTAGTTAGCAATGGATTCTTAGCTAGCATTGAACTTCAACACACTTTGATTAGCCAAATCAAGGAAGCCTAGAAACGAAATGAAAGTATCGACGGAATCAAACGTCGTATTGGTACAGGGAAGGTACCTGGATTCACCGAAGACGAAGAAGGAGTACTGTGGTACAAAGGACGTATCTGTGTGCCAGCAGATTCAGAACTGAAGCAAGTTATCATGAAGGAAGCTCATGATACTCTTTATTCTATCCACCCCAGAGGAACGAAGATGTATCAGGATTTGAAAGAGCAATTTTGGTGGCACAAGATGAAGAGAGAAATCGGAAGCTACATCGCCAAGTGTGACATCTGTCAAAGAGTCAAAGCAGAGCATTAGAGACCTGCAGGACTGTTGCAACCATTGCAGATTCCGGAATGGAAATGGGATTCCGTCGGAATGGACTTTATCACCGGTTTGCCTACTTCTAGTAGGGGAAATGACTCAATCTGGGTCATAGTTGATAGATTGTCCAAGGTAGCCCACTTTATACCTGTCAAGACTACCTACCAGAGTGCGAAGCTAGCAGAGCTATACATCGCTAGAATTGTTAGTCTGCATGGAACCCCCAAGACCATAGTATCAGATCGAGGAACCCAGTTTACCTCAAGATTTTGGCAGAAAGTTTAGGAAGGATTGGGAACCAAGTTGAACTTCACCACCGCTTACCACCTGCAAACTGATGGACAGACTAAGAGAGTCAACTAGATCTTAGAGGATATGCTTAGAGCTTGTGTGTTGGAATACGGATCAAAATGGGAAGACTGCCCGCCTTTCGCAGAATTCTCATATAACAACAGTTATCAAGCTAGTTTGCAGACGGCACCATTTGAATTCCTATACGGAAGGAAGTGCGGTACCCCTTTGAATTGGTCGCAAGTAGGAGAGAGTCAGATCTTTGGACCCGACATTCTCCGAGAAGCTGAAGAGAAGGTTCACAAAGTCCGTGCGAACCTCAAGAAAGCACAATCCAGACAGAAGAGTTATGCTGACAAGAGAAGGAGAGACCTGACTTTCAATGTCGGAGATTTTGTGTATCTCAAAGTTTATCCATTGAAAGGAACTCAATGCTTTAGTATGAAAGGAAAGTTAGCCCCCAGATATATCGGGCCCTTCAAAATTCTAAACTGTCGAGGAGAAGTATCGTATCAACTAGAACTGCCTGAGGAGATGTCAGCCATCTACAATGTGTTCCTTATCTCATTACTTCACAAATGCTTGGAAGTGCCCGAGAAGACTGAAGTTTTCAAGAACATCGACCACAGAGCTGTAGAGATCAACAAGGACCTAACCAATCGGGAAGTGCCCATCCATATCTTAGAAGAAGCTTACAGAACCACCAGGACCAGGAGCATGAAGTTTCTCAAGATTCAGTGGAGCAACCATACCGAGGAGGAAGCCACTTGGGAGTGCAAAGATTACATTAGGACAGAGTTCCTAGATCTCTTTAGTTCCTAGTTTTCTTTGTAAATCCCGGGACGAGATTTTGTTTAAGGGGGGATGGTTTGTAACATCCCAAAAATTTAGTCCAAGCTTATCAATATCCAAATCATCAAATTAGGGTTAACAAAAACTTTTATAATTAAAAATATGAAAGCATTCATGTGTATGCGCATTTAAATTAGGAGTTGATTTGAATTTCCATGGTTCTATGATACATTGCTTGTAAAATGATTCTTAGGTGAAATAAACATCATCTAAATCATTCCCAAACTATTCCCAAAGAAAAACAACTCAAAATGAATAATTGAAGTGAATGGTCATTTTGGCAAAATTAACTATCATGCCTACTTTGGCTATGCCTAGTACTCAAAACTTATCAGAAACATTTGTGCATCTTTAGACCCCTAGCTAGTACACATAATGAGGTACCAAGGCCCACTTTGTGATCTGCTAAAAACATTCAAATACTAATTTTTTAAATGATAGTTTAAAATTGAATCTATTTCATATGGGAAGATCCCACTATTTCAAAAACCACTCAAACAAGCTCAATTTTCAAAACCCAAGAAACCACAGAGTCTCAAGCTTAGTACTAGCACACCCAATAAAAATCATTTCAAAATTCAAAAGAATTTTCTTGCGGCCATTTCATCAAACACTTGGCAGGCAGAATTCAAACAAAACCAAATTCACTATTTTGAATAGTGTTCTGGCCAAACTTGTCTCCCACTTGACCCTCATTTGCTCCCTTTGTCCCCTCTTGATCAAACCAGGGCATTATCACCCCATCCCCTACCTCCTACCAGCATGGCCATGCCAAGCCGAGCCACACCTCACCGGCCAACTTGGTCGCTGCCGCAGCAGACCGCCTCCCCCTCTCTCTCCATGTCTAGCAGCTAGCCAGCACCTCACCGCCGCCCACTGTCCCCTCCCTGATCCGGGCCAAGCAGTGGACCACCGAGAAAACCCCAAGCCAAGTGCCACCGCGGCATGCCGAGCACGCGCCAGAGCGCCGCGCCCGACACGCGTGCACAAGCCGCCGCTCGACCGCATCCCACGCCCACCGCTTCGCCACAACCCAGGGAGCACGCCGGACATGCCCGTTCGCCGCCCAACGCACCACAACCACTGCGCGACGTGGACACCACCGCCTCTGCCGCATAGAGCGCCAGCTCCGCCCGACCGCATACCACCGCCCCTAAGCCAGCATTAAAGTCCTAGAGCACCGCCAGGAGACCGCGCGTCGATCGCCACCCTCAGCCACGCCGCTAGCATGTAACATACCAAAACTCTAATCCAAGCTTATCAAGATCCAAATCATCAAAATTAGGGTTAACAAAAACTTTTCCAAATTAAAAATGAAAGAATTCATGTGTATGTGCATTTAAATTAGGATTTGATTTGAATTGCCATGGTTCTATGATTTATTGCTTGTAAAATGTTTCCTAGGTGAAATAAACATCATCTACATCATTCCCAAACTTTTCCCAAAGAAAATCAAATAAAAAACAATTAAAAATGAGGAATGGTCATTTTAATCCACTACACTACTTTGAGTTTTCCTAGCACTCTTTTGCCAACAGAAATAATTCTAGATCTTTGCACTCCTTGCTAGTACACGTAATGAGGTACCAAGGCCCACTTTGTGATCTGCTAAAAACATTCAAATGCTAATTTTAAATGATAGTATAAAATTGAATCTATTTCATATGGGAAGATCCTACTATTTCAAAAACCACTCAAACCAGCTCAATTTTCAAAACCCAAGCACCCACAGAGTCTCAAGCTTATGCCTAGCAAACCCACCAAAAATCTATTCAAAATTCAAAAGTTTATTTCTTGCGGCCATTTAATCAAACACTTGGCAGGCAGGGTTAAACTCTAAACCATAGCTCACTGTTTTGAATAGGGTTTTGCCCCTATTTGATCTCCATTTAATCCTTTGGTCCCCTCATGATCTAACCATGCCATTAGCACCCATCCCCTACTCCCCTAGTGGCAGTGCAAGGCCATGTCGAGCACCAACTCGCCGGCCGACTGTGCACTCACCCCAGCAGACCACCTCCCTCTCTCTCGCCATGTCTAGGAGGTAGCCAGGACCTCATCGCCACCCTCTGTCCCCTACTCGAGCCAAGCGCGGTAGTGGACCACCGAGGAAACCACGCGCCTAGTGCCACCGCGCCATGCCGAGCACACACCAGAGCGCCGCACCCGGCACACGTGCAAAACCGCCGCTCGACCGCAGCCGGCGCCCACCGCTCCGCCACGACCCAGGGAACACGACGGACATGCCCGTTCGGCGCCCAACGCACCATAGCCACCGCTCGCCGTGGACACCGCCGCCTCTGCCGCTTAGAGCGCCAGCTGCCCCCGACCGCATACCACCGCCCTAAGCCCGCATTAAGTTCCTAGAGCACCGCCAGGAGACCGCCAATCGATCGCCACCCTCAGCCATGCCGCTAGCCGCCCGTAGCCATGTCGCCACCGTCGCCTACCCATCCCTCTCGGTCTCGCTGTCGAGCCTATAAAAGGAGGGCACCCCTAGCCATTTGAATCAAACCACTCCACTCCCCTCACCTCACTGACTGTTCCCCACCTCTAGCCGGAGCAGCGCGAGCACTTGCTCGCTGGAATTTGGCTGGAGTAGCTCGCAACAGAGGAGAAAAGGGCGCCGCTGATTGCGACCACCCCCGGAGCTGCCTCGACCGTCCCTAAGCTTGTTGTCGACCACCAGTCCATTTTCCCGCCTCGCCATCGCCGCTAGAGCCCTAGTACGCCCCCTATGCAATCCCACCGAGCCGCTAGGGTTCGAGCTCGCCGGTGACAGGTCCGTTGTCGACGATAAGCCACAGTTGTTGATCCTCATTCTAATCCAACGTCCCACATTGCCCCGTACCGCTTCGTGTGTTATGAGCCACTGACAGATGGACCCCCTGTCAGTTGAGCCCCGCGCCGCGGAGCGACTCTGGGCCTGCCCGTTAGAGTTTCCCGCGCGACCCAGTTAGTTTGAATTAAGAATTTTCTTTTTAGTTTAAACTTAATTCTATCTCTGAGTTTGAAATTCAATTTAGAGAGATTTACAAATCCAAATTGCATGAAACCAATTTTGCCTAAAAGGTATTGAAATGATCTATCCAAGCCCGTTGGATTTAATGCAATTAGAGTTATAGATCTATCCTAGTAAAAATAATAAAATAGGAGCATTTGCACCTTGCAACATTTTTTATCAAAATCAACTAAGATAGGTTTTGAGTTGATTCCAACTCTCAAAAATCACATTTCATCATATCTATCTAAATATGTAATAATATTAAGGTTTACATGCAGTGACTTTGGACTATTACCAAAATAATGCTATATAGGCATTTCTAGTCACTTTAAATCATTAAATAATGAAATTAAACCAAAGTAATTATGATTCAACCCTTAAATCACATTCCCACATGCTAGAATATGTGGTGATGACATGTGCCCACATGATCCCATATTTTAAGTGGTGAATATTAAATCTTAGTAAAATTTTCAATGAGTAGAAATTACTTTTCTAAATTAAAAAGAGTGAAACTATTGAATTAAAGTTGTGGTGCTTGTGATGATAATAGATCATCAAATGTGTGTCTTAGAATGCTAATTAGACTAGTTAAGTATTGTTTGGTGATTGTGTATTCCGTATGTATTTATAGATGATAGTAACGACCAAGCTTTCGAGGACGATGAGTTCTACCAAGAAGAAGAAGAAGAAGAAAACTTCAACCACTGCACCAACCAAGGCAAGCCACCATTAATAATGCAAGCTAACACTTGCAAGTATAATGCTTAGCAAGATAGGATCAAACTAGATGGTTTAGCAAAGATGCTTTAGGCATGCTTGGATTATACCCCTTTGACTAGTCTTTACCCTAAGTCTTATTTAGAAGATTTTACTTCCTTTACTTTACCCAAAGTTCTTTACTTGTTTGGAAGGTAGCATAAAGAGTATAAAACTTGACCTATTTAGAACCCCTTTAGATGTCATTATATGGCATGAGATTGAACCCATCTTTTTCACCTTAGTGAAAACTCTTAACTTAGTAGTTTAGAGTAGATCAAAAACTTGAGTCACTTTAGATGGAAATACTAGGTGAAAATGAATTATGAAAACCTTGGAATGATGAGTCATTCTACTGAGAGGTTTTGACATGTGTTGAGAAACACAAATGGTTTATGATGGTGAAAATGTTGAGGCATGAGCCTTAACCCTTTTATAAAACTGATGGTTGGATTCGGATGTGATACCGTTCCAAATTTACCGTACAACCACACTACCTGAATTGGGTAAGGCTTAGCTGGAAATTTATATGCATTAGTATTAGTTCCCTCGTGGGAGAGGTTTGAGCTGAGGCTACCTCTCAATGTTGTCCACCTATGCAGTGCCCAAGATGACTGATGGTCATGGTTGGGAGGCCATGCTCATATGAGAGGTGCTTATACTAGGGTGTGTAAAGGGAAGGTTATGTTTGATTATCTGCATACTAAGTATGATGATTTAGGGTTATCCCTGATAGATGTATCGAATCTCGTGGTGAAAGTGTACCACCTCTACAGAGTGTCAAACTATTTGAATAGCCACGTCCGCGGTTATGGACAGTTGAAATGGCCATACTCTTTCGTTGTCAGATGTTTTCCAAACAAGTTATGAAATGAATGATGAATCTTGACTTGACCACAACAGGGTTGTGTTTATGACAATAGCTTCCCAACTTAAGTGATTCTAGAACTTTATTTTATCTTTCTTTGCTTCAGAACTCAGCTTAGGTTTCAAACTTACCTGTATAGTTAAACTTAGATTTAGCACTTTAACCTAGAACTATATTTACTTGTTAGTGGTAGTTTGCGAGTACTTAAAGAGTACTCATGGCTGTTGTCCCTGGCTATTCTCATGGCCAGACTATGAAGGAGACTATCAAGATGATGGCCAGCAGGAAGGCTATGATAACTAGGACTATCTGCCTTCGTCAGCATTGCCTGTGCCCCTGAAGATGGACCCCACCGCTACGCTTATCTTTTAATTCCGTTGCTTGTTGTATTAAGACTGGATCATGAGATCCTTAATTGTGTAAGACCTTATGTATGGTTTGTAATGGATGATGTACTGTGATATCCAATCCGTTATGTCTCGCAAAAATGGTAATTCTGGGATTGCGAGGTATGGCAAAACGGGCATCTAGGATTAAAAATCAAGGTGTTGACATAGCAGCCCGTAGCTATGTCGCCACCATCGCCTGCCCATCCCTCTCGGTCTCGCCGTCGAGCCTATAAAAGGAGGGAACCCCCAGCCATTTGCAGCACACCTCTCCACTCCCCTCACGTCACTGATCGTCCCAGACCTCTAGCCAGAGCACGGGGAGCACCAGCTCACCGGAATTGTACCGGAGCTGGCCACTCTGGAGGAGAAGGGCACCGCTGATTGCGACCACCCCCGAAGCCGCCTCGACCGTCCCTGAGCTCGCCATCGACCACCAGACCATTTGCCCCACTCGCCATTGTCGCTGGAGCCCTAGTACACCCCTATGCACCCCCACCGAGCCGCTAGGGTTAGAGCTCGCTGGCGACAGGTCTGTCGTCGATGACGATCCATAGCCGTTGATCCCCAATCTAATCCAACGTCCCACATGGCCTCGTACTGCTTCGCGCGTTAGGAGCCACTGACTGGTGGAACCCCCTATCAACTGAGCCCCATGCTGCGGAGTGACACTGGGCCGGCCCATTAGCGTTTCCCGCGTGACCCAGTTAGTTTGAATTAGTATTTTCTCTTTTTAGTTTAAACTTAGTTCTGTCTCTGAGTTTGAAAATCAATTCAGAGAGATTTACAAATTCAAATTGCATGAAACTAATTTTGCCTGAAAGGTATTGAAATGATCTATCCAAGCCCGTTGGATTTAATTCAATTATAGTTATAGATATCTCCTAGTAAAAATAATAAACCAGAAGCATTTGCACCTTGCAACATTTTTATAAAATCAACCAAGATAGATTTTGAGTTGATTCCAACTCTCAAAAATCACATTTCATCATAACTATCCGAATATGTAATAATATTAAGGTTTACATGCAGTGACTTTGGACTAGTACCAAAATAATGCTATATAGGCATTTATAGTCACTTTAAATCATTAAATAATGAACTTAAACCAAAGTAATTATGATCCAACCCTTAAATCACATT
This sequence comes from Avena eriantha, assembly GCA_910589775.1. Lineage (NCBI taxonomy): Eukaryota > Viridiplantae > Streptophyta > Magnoliopsida > Poales > Poaceae > Avena > Avena eriantha. The sequence continues at coordinate 521,989,209 of OU342743.1, read as the reverse complement.
TCCACATGTTAGGATATGTGGTGATGACATGTGTCCACATGATCCCGTATTTTAAGTGGTGAATATTAAATCTTAGTTAATTTTTCAATGAGTAGAAATTACTTTTCTAAATTAAAAAGAGTGAAACAAGTTAATTAAATTGTGATGCTTGTGATGATAATAGATCATCAAATGTGTGTATTAGAGTGCTAATTACACTAGTTAAGTAATGTTTGGTGATTGTGTACTCCGTATGTATTTATAGACGATAGTATCGACCAAGCTTTCGAGGAGGAGGAGTTCTACCAAGAAGAAGAAGAAGAAGAAAACTTCAACCACTTCACCAACCAAGGCAAGCTATTGTAGCAAGCTAGAATTTAATCTAGTTAACTTGATCCAAGATGCTATAGGCATGCTTGAGTCATACCACTTTGACTATTAGTTACCCCAAGAATTATCTTCAAGCTTTACTTCCTTTACTTTACCCAAAGTTCTTTACTTGTTTTTGAAGGTAGGACAAAGAGTATAAAACTTGACCTATTTAGAACCCTTTAGATGTCATTCTATGGCATGATATTGATCCCATCATTTCCACCTTAGTGAACACTCTTAACATAGTAGTTTAGAGTAGAACAAAACTTGAGTCACTTTAGATGGGAACACTTAGCGAAAATGAATTATGAAAACCTTGGAATGTTGAGTCATTCTATTGAGATGTTTTGACATGTGTTAAGAAACACAAATGGTTTAGGATGGTGAAATGTTGAGGCATGAGCCTTAACCCTTTTATAAAACTGATGGTTGGATTCGGATGCGATACCATTCCAAATTTACCGTACAACCACACTACTTGAATTGGGTAAGGCTTAGCTAGAAATTTATATGCATTAGTATTAGTTCCCTCGCGGGAGAGGTTTGAGCTGAGGCTACCTCTCAATGTTGTCCACCTATGCAGTGCCCAAGATGACTCATGGTCACGATTGGGAGGTCATGCTCATAGGAGAGGTGCTTATACTAGGGTGTGTAATGGGAAGGTTATGTTTGATTATCTTCATACTAAGTATGATTATTCAAGGTTATCCCTGATAGATGTATCGAATCTTGTGGTGAAAGTGTACCACCTCTGTAGAGTGTTAAACTATTCGAATAGCCGTGTCCGCGGTTATGGACAGTTGGAATGGCCATACTCTTTCATTGTCAGATGTTTTCCAAACAACTTATGAAATGAATGATGAATCTTGACTTGCAACAGGGTTGTGTTTATGACAATAGCTTCCCAACTTAAGTGATTCTAGAACTTTATTTTATCTTTCTTTGCTTCCGAACTCAGCTTAGGTTTCAAACTTAACCTTATAGCTAAACATAGATTTAGTACTTTAACTTAGAACTATATTACTTGTTAGTGATAGTTTGCGAGCACTTAAAGAGTACTCATGGATTTGGTCCCTAGCTATTCTCATGGCCAGACTTTGAAGGAGACTATCAAGATGATGGCCAGCAGGACAGCTATGATAATTAGGACTATCTGCCTTCGTCAGCATTGCCTGTGCCCCTGAAGATGGACCCCACCGCTACGCTTATCTTTTATTTCCGCTGCTTGTTTTATTAAGACTGGATCATGAGATCCTTATTTGTGTAAGACCTTATGTATGGTTTGTAATGGATGATGTACTATGATATCCAATCCTTTATGTCTCGCAAAAATGGTAATCCTGGGATTGCGAGGTATGGCATAACGGGCATCTGGGATTAAAAATCCGGGTGTTGACAGATTCTGACACCGCCGGTGCTAGGTGAAAGTTGGGAATGGATTTGTGAAATTGGTCAATGCATCCAATCCACTTAGCTACTCGATTTTCCTAAGAGGTTGCCGCGTTGGCGCCCGCGTCACAAACAGATGAACGACATGAGGGTCCCGACCGTCTACTTCACGGGGCAGTTTAACAGAATGTTTGAATTTGGCAGGGATGAAATGAGTTTGCCTCGAAATGGCCCCTCTCAGTAGTTGGCGGCCCAACTTTTCGAAACGCGGTAATTTCAGGCAACTTAGGTACCGCCATGCGCTGGCCTACCAACTTTGGTACCGCAGACAAACAGGCCCAGCATGCACACCATGGTGGTACTTAGGCTAGAGATTACAATTACTTGTTATGAGTTATATTTGGAGTTGGATGCTTCTATGAAATTGTGGTGTTTGTTGGAACCATCTAGAGCTCAAGGTGATAGTGTGGAGTTATCTAGATGGGAAAGGCTTACTTTGAGGTGTGCTGTTATAGCCCTACCATCGATTAGAGTGTTGAACCAGAGAGTAGTTAAGAGTAATATCATAAAGAGAATATATTTATATGAGAGTGTTCACTAGTGAAAGTATGATCCCTAGGCCTTGTTTCTAAGCAATAAAACACCGTTTTCTATTAGATCTATTACATGTTTGCTTGCTTCTATCTTTATTTCAGTTTTACTTTAGTCTTTTCCACGCCATCAAGCTATGTTCTATCACCGTTACCTCTTATAATTATCCATACCACTTGTATTTCACTATCTCTTCGCCGAACTAGTGCACCTATATACCTGACAAATGTATTTGGTGTGTTGGGGACACAAGAGCCTTTTTGTATCTTGATTGCAGGGTTGCTTGAGAGGGGATACCTTTGACTACTTCCTCCCTGAGTTTGATAGACCTTGGGTGATCCACTTATGGGAAAACTTGCTGCTGTTCTACAAACCTCTGCACTTGGAGGCCCAACAACTGTCTACAAGAATAGAAGTGCGTAGACATCAAGCTATTTTCTGGCGCCGTTGCCGGGGAGGTAAGGTAATAGGTACTCACATCCTTCGGTGTGAGTGCTCGAAGTTATTTCCTTTAGATTCTTCAATTTTATCTTTTTGTTTCTTGTTTTTATTTTCACTAGTTAAGCTTAATGGAAAACAACACAAAATTAGAGAGCTTTATAGTATTTATCTTGAGTTAGGACAAGAAGTGTTTGAAGAGAAAATTAAAAAACCTATGGAACTTTATTTGTGTGATAATAGCAATGTTATTAGTATGAATTCTTTGAACAACATTATTGCTAATTCTATGGAAAAGTCTAAGCTTGGGGAAGCTGGTTTTGACGAGAATGATCTTTTTAGTCCCCTAAGCATGAAGGAGAAAATTTACTTTGATGATACTATGCCTCCAATATATCATGATTACAATGATGAATATGATATTTTTAGTCCATCTAATATTGAGGAGAAAATTAATCATGATTACAATATGCCTCCTATATTTGATTATTATGGTGATGAAAATAATAATGATATCCATTGTTTTGAATTTGCTCCCACTACAATTAATAAGAATGACTATGTTTATGTGGGGAGTATTAATTCTTTTATGAATGTGGCTCATGATAAGAATGTTTCTTGTGAGAGTTATATTGTTACTTTTATTCATGATGCTACTGAAAGTTATTATGAGAGAGGGAAACTTGGTTTTATATATCTCAACAACATTAAGTTTCCCCTCTTTATATTGAAATATTTGAAGTTGCACTTGTTTTGCTTTCCTATGCTTGTTGCTTTGTGCTTTCATGACTTGTTTATTTACAAGATTCCTATGGGTAGGAAGTGGGTTAGACTTAAATGTGTTTTGAATTTGCTTCTTGATGCTCTCTTTTACTTCAATTCATATTTCATATGTGAGCATCTTCTCAAACTATCATGCCTAACTTAAAGGCGTTAAGGAAAAGTACTTATTGGGAGATAACCCAAAAGTTTTAGATGAGTCTTGTAAGTTATTACTTCAGTAATAACCTATCCTTATCCTTTTTATTTGCTTTTTGTGCCAAGAATAACCTCTAATGAGAGAGTAGTAATGATTGGGAAAGTTGCTGTCCCGAAACATATTTCTGTGCTTCACGGTAAAAATTCGTCTAAAATCTCTGTACGTCCTTTTAAAGCATGAATTTTTGTGCTTATGCCCCAGGTTATTTTCTTACTTTCGTTAGTTCAACATTTTTTTATTTGAGCAACAGAAGGTCTTCGAAACAAATCGTCTTTACCTGCTAGTCTGTTTTGTCAGATTTCTGCCATTATTTGCATTTGCTTCTTGTTGGTTCCTTTTTGAGTTCTCTTTGGGGAATTGAGATTTTTGAGGGAAGTGTTGCAGTAGCTTGTGTTTTAATGGATGTTTTATTGGTGTTGGAACTGAACCTAAAGACCTATCATCTTGAGTGCACTAATGTTGCTAATAAAGATTGTGTGATGTTTTGTATGAAGGAAAAATTTCAGGTGTATGAAAGGAATGAGTAATGAGATGAAAGATGGACTAAAGCTCAAGCTTGGGGATTCCACGCGTGTCACCCCAAGAAATATCCAAGAAGTACAAGCGTCAAAGCTTGGGGATGCCCAAGGCATCCCCTTCTTTATCAATAAAAATCCCAGGTTTCTTCCAGACGCTTCATTTTTATTGTGCCATGCACAGTTGTGTTGTTTTTGGAGCGTCTTCTTTTTCGTTTTTGTTTTGGTTTTTAGTTTGCTTGGTTTGCATAGTTTGCTGAATAAATTTGTTGGACCCCCTCTTTCATACATTGGTTTTCAAATAGTTTTGGTTGGATTGGAAAAGTGTAGGAAAAGTCCATGCTTAAGTGGTAAAGAGAGTTTGTTTTTGACTGTGGCATATGCTTTGTCATGCCATGCTTGATGTTGTTTTGGCTTTATGCTTACTATTCTTTCCTATAGCATGACTTGTTATAAACAATTGAGATTGCTTATGTGCCTTGGAAGAATCATGCGTTGTTTTAGCATATCAAAGCATAGTATTGTGATATTCTCCTTTGATGCTTTATTTGGGTTGACTTGGCACATGCTCACACCATGTTATGACTATCGAAATTCACCATAGACTTTATGATCTTTTAGTTTTCAACTTGTAGTATCACTTTATGCTTTGATCAATGATGTTTTGTCGCTCTACATGATTATGGCCATTATAGCTCTCTTAGTTTGTCACTCCAAGTCTTTTGCTAGCCTCTGCAACCAAGTATGAGTTCCACTCATGCATCCAACTCCCTAAACCAAGTTATTCCAAAGGGTCCACCATACCTACCTATTAGCACATGCTATCCCAAGTATATTCATGCTTTTGTTTACCTTCTAAATTAAACTTGTTATGAGAAAACTAGTGATTAAATCTCTCACGAACTTGATGGCACACTTTACTTTTCTTGCCCTTAATAAACTTGAACCATAGTGTTGTCTATGTTGTATATGCTTGCACTTATTTGTTGGGGATTAGCAGAACCATGCTGTCATGGGGAACGCTTTCAACATTACACTTGTACTTTGTACCTAGTTGATATCATGCTCTTTTGTCTATGGATGTCGTCGGTGTGAAATGAAAGGGGAGCTTGTAAATCCATGGAGTTATGTATATGTGTTAGAGAAACGCTTGGGCCGCTAGTCCAATCCATGCGGTCATGGTGGAAACCTGCAGCGTAACCATAATGAGTTGTCTATGAAGCATTCTTCTTATAAAAAAAGAGAGGCAGATATTGAGAAAAAAAGAGAAAGAAAGAAAAAAGAGATTATGAAAATAGGAAAGAGAGGAAAAAGCACCATATTCCCATGGTAAATAAGAAGATTGCTGAGATGCTTGTTGTCTGCTTGCCTTGTCATTTTGATATGGGGATTCTTCCGTATCATTGGGCAAAGGGTACCCCATTGACGGTTCTCTATGATACACAAGTACTTACGATGACAAGAACTTACTGATGACTAAACTTGAGTAGCATGAGGAGCGGCCCTTGTATTCAAGGGACATGAGATTTCCAACTTATACTTCTTCAAGCATACACACCATAGTTTGTTCACTTTAACCTTAATCACTTCAAGATGCTTATGATAGGGGCAATGAGAGCGCAAAGCTATTAAGTACCATAATTTTTGGAAGCTCTTTATGAGACTTGAATCCTTATTTCCTTCTATGAAGGCCTTTCTTCCACTTATATATTGAGTCTCCACCTTCTACCATTATACACCTACTTTGAGAGCATAGTGGCCATTCTTAGTTCTATGTGCATTGTCCCAAGACTTGTTGATTGATGCATACCTTGATATTGCTTGTTTGAAATTATTTGTATGTAGTCACTCTTATGAACTTTGAAGGTGTCGTATGCATTTATATTTTCTACTCTATGAGGGACAAGCTGAATGCCACTATGTTTTCTTTATGTGAAACAAACAAACGTCTTGCAAAGCATTGTTATTCATGAATCTTTTGTTTGTGTCTTTTCATTTTGCAACATAGTTTCTTTGTCTTATGGTTAGAACTTTGGCTTTCATGTTATGATTGAAGTACTATGATCCCAGCTATCAATGTTTTACAAATGCTTTGATCAAGTTTATGATGGTGCATGTCACCTCAAAAATTATTCTTTATTTTTATCACTTACCTACTCGAGGATGAGCAGGAGTTAAGCTTGGGGATGTTGATACATTTCAAATGTATCTATAATTTTTGATGTTCCATGCTTGGTTTTATCTACTTTCTTATGTTTTATCCACACTTTGGAGTACTTTTCATATGATTTCTTGGACTAACCTATTAATAAGAGCCATGGTGCTAGTTCCATGTTTTCTGCTGTTTTTGGTTCCAGAAAGTCAGAAAATCAATATTCTCAAAATTAGACCAGACAAAAGCCAAAGTTGATATTTTACCGGAAGACTCACGGAGCCAGAAGATGAGACGGTGAGGGGCCACAGGGTGACCACATCATGTGGTGGCGTGGGCAAGCCCTGGGCATGCCACCAGGTGGTGTGGGCCCCCTGGCCGCCCACTGACCTTGCCTCTTCACCTATAAGAAGCCTTCCGATGCATAAACCCTAAATCATCCAGCCTCCAGCCACAAAAAGTTCCACAGCGCTGCCACCACTGAAAAGGAGATTCGGGGGACAGAAAGTCTCTGTTTCGGCACCCTACCGAGATGGGGAAGTGCCCCTGGAGTCATCTCCATCGATCTCCACCACCATCTCCATCACCATTGCTGATTACCATGATAAGGAGAGAGTAGTTCTCTCTCGAGGCTAAGGGTTCTACCAGTAGCTATGTGTTCATCTCTCTCCCTATACATGATCATATTGTGATCATGAGCTTTGTAATTAAGTAGATCTACCTTGCTACTCAAGTGCTTTAATAGATCTCTGCTCTCCCCATGTGTGTGAAAGTGACAACGCGCACACCATGGTGGCACTTATGCTAGAGATTACAATTACTTGTTATGAGTTATATTTGGAGTTGGATGTTTCTATGAAATTGTGGTGTTTGTTGGAACCATCTAGAGCTCAATATGACAGTGTGGGGTTATCTAGATGGGAAAGGCTTACTTTGAGGTGTGTTGTTATGGCCCTACCATCGATTAGAGTGTTCAACCGGAGAGTAGTTAAGAGTAGTATCATAACGAGAATATATTTATATGAGAGTGTTCACTAGTGAAAGTATGATCCCTAGGCCTTGTTTCTAAGCATTGAAACACCGTTTGCTATTAGATCTATTACATGTTTGCTTGCTTCTATCTTTATTTCAGTTTTACTTTAGTCTTTTCCACGCCATCAAGCTATTTTCTATCCATATTTGGCCATATTTTGAAAACAATGAAGAGGAAGTAGTATGAAATGTATGGCCCGATCAGCTGCTCTCTTGAGAAGGAGCCAAACCTGACTATTTTCCTTGCTTAATTTTAGGGGGGTTTGTGCTAAAAATATGGACCTGAATGTAATTTTTCCCTTTTCTTAGGTCCTTAATGTAAAATGTACTTCCACCACCCATGTAAAATTCTATCCTAAAAGTGTAAGTGATGAAATTTAGATGATTTTAAGATTACTTGTCAACGAGTATGAACATTCTTCAATTTCAAGCCGAACGACCAAGGTGAAGGCCATATCAACATCATACTTTATTCTGATGATCCCATATGAGAGAATTTGCATGGCGACAGATTTTGCCATATTTTGAAGACAATCAAAGAGGAAGTAGTATGAAGAGTTTCGCTCAGATCAGCTGATCTCTTGAGAAGGAGCCGATCCAGAAATTTTTCCTTTTAGGGTCCTTTGTGCTAAATGTGTCGACCTCGATGTAATTTTCCCCTTTAGGTCCTTGTTGTAAAATGTACTCCCACCGACTGTGTAAAATTCTAACCTAAAAGTAAGTGGTGAAATTTAAATGAATTTCATCTTATAGTTGTCAACGAGTATGAACATTCTTGGATTTCAAGCCGAACAACCACAAGGTCAAGGCCATACCAACATCATACTTTTTGCTAATGATCCCATATCCTTGAATTTGCATGCCGACAAATTTGGCCATAGTTTGAAAACAATCAAATATGAAGTAGTATGAAGAGTATGGCTTGATCAGCTACTCTCTCGAGAAGGAGCCAAACCCGAATATTTTCCTTGCTTAATTTTAGGGTCCTTTGTGCTAAATGTATGGACCTCGATGTAATTTAACCCTTTGTAGGTCCTTGTTGTAAAATGTACTCCCACCGACCGTGTAAAATTCTAACCTAAAAGTAAGTGGTGAAATTTAAATGAATTTTAGCTCATAGTTGTCAACGAGTATGGACATTCTTGGATTTCAAGGAGAACAACCACAAGGTCAAGGCCATATCTCTACATACCATACTTTATTCCGATGATTGAGTATCCAAGAATTTGCAATGCGACAGATTTGGCCATATTTTGAAAACAATCGAAGAGGAAGTAGTATGAAGAGTATGGCTCAATCAACTGCTCTCTCGAAAAGTAGCCGAACTCGGCTGTTTTCTTTGCTCCATTTTAGGGTCATTTGTGCTAAATGTATGGACCTTGATGCAATTTTTCTGTTTTTTAGGTCCTTGATGTAGAATGTGAAGGGAATATGCCTTGAGAGGCAATAATAAAGTTTTTATTATCGTATTCCAAGTATATGATAGATGTTTATTTTACATGCTATAATTTTATGAATAAGAAACGTTAATACATGTGTGTTTGATAAACAAATAAAGAGTTCCTAGTTATGCCTCTCTTATAAACCAGCTCGTTGATTAACAAGATGATCAAGGTTTCCTGATCATAGAAATTGGATGTTGTTAATAACGAGGTCACAACATTGGTGAATGATGTGATGAACATTCATTCGAAGTATAGCATTATGATCAAATTCATTGTGTTTATATTGCTATAACATCATATGAAGTAATCTTAGTCCTTAGACCATGAGATCATGTTAATTGCTAATACCGGAAGAGTGACTTGATAACATCAAATGTCACACCGTAAAAGGGTAACTATAAAGGTGGGTTCAGATACTCTGAAGGTGTTATGTTGAGGCTCATGGATCAAGAGTGGAATTTTTCCATCTTGATGACTGATAGATATACTTTGGGCCCTCTCGATGATATCACATTAAGATAGCTTGCAAGCAAGTGATGTGATCACTAGAATGTTATATCACGGGAATGAGAAAAGAGTGCATGTCGGTAACGAGATCAAACTAGGTATTGAGATACCCATGATCGAATCTCGAACATGTAATATATCGCGAGAGAAAGGGATTGAGTTACTAGCGTTAAAGGTTATCACGATTACATAAGTCATCATTGAATGTGTGGGAGTTAGTATGGATCTCCAGGTCTCGCTTCTGATTATTTATTTGAGAATGGTCACGATCATGTTTGCATTATTCGCGAATGTTAGGGTGACACACTTAAGGGTTGCGAACACCATTTGGAGCAAATATGTTCTAGACGAAAGAATTGCAAAGCGCTGGAATTATTTCAATGGACACCGGAATTGTTCCGGGTGAAATTGCTGAAATTGGTTCTACATGTGATATTGCAATGTTGCAGGGGTTTTATGTGAATGTTTTTAATTAAAATAATTAACAAAATTCTGAATAAAATAAATAAAAGAGTTTTATTAAATGAGAGTTGCATTAAATTTGGTGGAAATTTAATGCATTTTGAGTGGGATTTTGAGTGGAGAAAATGGAGGGCCAAATTTATGTGAGTGGATCTTCCACCACATGAATGAGGAAGAGGTTGGGGCAACCCCATGGGAGCCGGCCATGGGAGGGGGGCTGCCCCCGTCTCGTATAAAAGGCCCCCTCTCCCTCCTCACTCACACCTCCTCGTGAAGGATCTCTCTCCCCCCTCTAGAATTATTCCCCCATGGTCTCAGATTAGCAAGATACATGTTCTCGGTGGCATTTCATCTAGAAGGAGTTGGTGCTTCTGTTGCATCGCTGGACCGAGGACGTGCAGGTTGTTTGGTGGCCTGAACGTGTGTGTGATCACGGATGCGCTGCTGAGTTACGGCGTTGGACTTCTTCTCGATCCTGAGATCGGCAAGCGTTTGACTACATCATCCACGAGTTCAACCTTGTTACACGTTGTCGGTCTTCAAGGGTATGTTCTCTATGGATGTATATGCACCCATTGCTTGTATCTAGTAGATAGATCTTGGCGTATAATAGTTCCGATCATAGGAATTTTTTGTTTTCTATCCTGCAAACCCAATAGTGGTATCAGAGCCTGATCTATGCGTAGATGCTTTGCGCGGGTAGTACACATATGAGTATGTGGGCGATGATGATCATGTTATTGCATCTTATACGTATTTTGGATATTGGTGGCATAGTGGGATGAAGTGGCCGGACTAACATTACATGTCCTCGCACATGAGACCTGTTCCACGCTTGACATGCAACTAGTTTTGCATAAGTGGATAGCGGGTGTCTCTCTCTCCTACTATAGTCAATATCTAATTTACGACGAGTTGCTAATAATTTGGTTATCATCGTTGTGGTTCCATGTTCGTAGGTAAGACCGGTTCTATCTTCGAAAGCCCTCAACCACGTAAAAACTTGCAATTGATAAATTAGAAGCGTCTAGCAGTTTAGATTGTTGCTGGGCTAGTGTCATGATATGGTAATGTTATAATTTGAAGTATAGCTGATACTCGTGGAAATTATAACATTCCCATTGTGTAACTTCCATTGACCTTGGCCTTACACACAAAGGAATGATAAAGATCATACCACGATGCACATGATAGTGATCAAGTGCAAGAACCATATCATTTTGCTTTACACATTTGATGTTTGCATCTTATATTGCTTGTTTGGCGTTTTAGTAGAATTATAAGATGATCCCTCTTTTAGATATCTAGATAAAAATGTGTTCTCCCTTAAGTACGCACCATTTTATGTTTCACCACTTCAAGACATCACGTGATGATCGGGTGTACTTGAATCCACGATCATCAATGGGTGTAAGCTAGTTTTACACAAGCGAGGACTAAGGTTCTTACTTGGCGAGCTTAGCATGTACAAAACTGGCCTCGGAACACGGACCGAAAGGTTAAGCATGAGTCATATAGTTGATATGATGCCCATATAGATGCCCGCCTTTCAAGTTGCACCGACTCACATGATGATCAGACTTGGTGTAGTGGATTTGGTTCATGTAATCACCAAAAAGATACAAGGTATGTTGTTTTTGAGTGGGAGTTCATTTGTAATTTGGATTAGTTGAACTCGATGTATCATAAACTTAGTCTAAACTTGAAAATTTTTGTTGTAGATGGCACCACCTACTTTTAATTTCAATGTGTTCATGGAGAAAGAGAAACTTGCGGCAAAGGGTAGCAACTTTACCAACTACTTCACAAAAGCAATATGTGCTAGAAGCGCCGCTAGGCCTCCCACCAGCTCCTGATGCCCTTGATGAGGAAAATAACGTCTATTTTACACGTCAGGAGGACCACAACTTAGTTCATTGTAGCATATTTTATGGGCTAGAGCCGGAACTTCGAAAGCATTTCAAAAATGGAAATGCCTTTGATACCATGGGTGAATTCAAAATGATTTTCGATACCCATGCTGCCATAGAGAGTTATAATGCTTTTGAAAAGTTCTTTAACTGCATGATGGAAGACAACTACTCCGTTAGTGAGCACGTACTCAAAACATCTAGGTACGCCGATAAGCTTGTGTCCTTGGGAATAATGATTCCCATTGACTTAGGCATAAATCGTGTTCTCCAATCTCTGCCACCTAGCTACAAGAGCTTCATGATGAACTATAATATGCAGGGCATGAAGAAGTCTCTCCCCGAGCTTCTGTTAATGCTTAAAACTACATAAGTGGAGATTAGGAAAGAGCATCAAGTGTTGATGATCAATAAGACCACCACCGGTTTTAAGAAAGACAAGAAGGCTAAATAAAAGGGAAAGAAGGGTGGCAAATCTATTGCCACGCCTGAAAAAATCCTGAGCTGGCCTTAAGTCTCATACCGAGTGCTATTATTGTAAGGGTACTGGCCATTAGAAGCACAACTGCACCAAGTATTTGGCAGACAAGAAGGCCAGCAAGGCAAACAAAGGTATATATGATATATACATGTTATTGATGTGTACTTGACTAGTACTCACAGTAGAACCTAGGTATTTGATACTGGATCGATTGCTAATATATGTAACTCGAATCAGGGGCTGTGGAACAAGGGACCGCTAGCAAGGGGTGAGGTCAAGATGTGTGTCGGCAATGGATCAAGAGTTGATGTGATCGGCATCGGAATTCTACCTCTCCACCTACCGTCGGGATTAGTGATAAATCTAAAGAATTGTTTTTTGGTGCCTGCACTAAGAATGAGATTGTATCCGGATGGTGTTTGATGCGAAGTGATTATTCATTTAAGTATGAAAACAATGGTTGTTTGGTTTATATGAATGATATCTTTTATGTTCATGCACCTATGATGAATGGTTTATTTCTGTTGGATCTCAATAATAGTATTACACATATTCATAATGTTGATGCCAAAAGGATTAAACTTGATGATGACATATCTGCATATATGTGGCACCGCCGTCTATGTAATACTGGGGTTAAACGCATGAAGAAACTCCATTCTGATGGACTTTTGGAGTCACTTGATTTTGAATCATTTGATACATGTGAGCCATGCCTTATGGGCAAGATGACTAGAATGCCGTTTTCTGGCTCAATGGAACGGACGGCAGATTTATTGGAAATCATACATACTGATATATGTGGTCCAATCAGTGTGTTGGCGTGAGGTGGATATTGTTATTTTCTTACTTTCACGGATGATTTGAGTAGATACGGGTATATATATTTGATGAAACACAAGTCTAAAACCTTTGAAAAGTTCAAGGAAGTTTAGAGTGAAGTGGAAAATCATCATAATAGAAAGATTAAATTTCTGCGGTCCGATCGTGGAGGTTAGTATCTTAGTTACGAGTTTACCGCACACATGAGAGATTATGGAATAGTTTCACAACTCACGCCTGCTGGAACACCACAACGTAATGGTATTTCAGAACATCGTAATCGTACTTTATTGGATATGGTTCAATCTATGATGTCTCTGACTGATTTTCCAGTATCATTTTGGGGTTATGCACTAGAAACTGTTGCATTCACTTTAAGTAGGGTACCATCTAAATCTGTTGAAACGAAACCATATGAATTGTGGTTTGGAAACAAACCTAAGCTGTCATTTCTTGAGCTTTGGGGTTGCGATGTTTATGTGAAGAAACTTCAGCCTGATAATCTCGAATCTAAAGTGGAAAAATGCATCTTCATAGGATACCCTAAAGGAACAATTGAGTATTCCTTCTATCATAGATCCAAGGGCAAGGTTTTCATTTCCAAGAATCGATCCTTTCTTGAGAAAGAGTTTCTCACGAAAGGTGTGTGTAGTCGGAAGGTAGAACTCGAAGAGCTTATTGAACCTTCTCTTCATGAAACCGCGAGTGGCGAAGTGCTAGAAATTGTTCTAGAGTTGACTTCACCGAATGAAGAGGGAACTAATGATAATGATCATGAAACTCCAAAAGAGGACACAACCAAACCTCGCAGGTCAAGCAAGACACGTGCAGCTCCTGAACTATACGGAAATCCTGTTATGAATTTCATGGTTGATGAAATATATGACCCTACAACGTATGAAGAAGCGATGATGAGCCCGGATTCCAAAAAATGGCTAGAAGCTATGAAATCCGAGATGGAATCCATGTACAAAAACCGGGTTTGGACCTTGGTGGAATTACCTCACGACCGAAAGGCCGTTGAGAATAAATGGATTTTCAAAAGAAAAACTGATGCTGATGGTAATGTGATCATCTATAAAGATCGACTTGTCGCAAAGGGGTTTTGACAAATTCAAGGAGTTGACTACAATGAGACATTCTCACCCATAGCGATGCTAAAGTCGGTTAGGATTATGTTAGCAATTGATGTATATTTCGATTATGAAATATGTTAGATGGATGTCAAGACTGTGTTCCTCAATGGTAATATTGAAGAAGAGTTGTATATAATACAACCTAAGTGATGTGGGTATACCTTATAGGTACCTAAGATTAGCCTATACGGTTCAACCCAAGAAGGAAAATTCAGGTGGCCCGCTAGAAGTTCGACTTCTTGGAGGACACAACAAAGTGTAGATATAAACTTAAAGGAAAACCCTAACTTGTAACCGACTCGATCTGCTACCCCGAGACCTGGCCTCTATATAAGGGCCAGGAGGGGGCGGTGAGAAACACCCACGCATACACCCCCGTATACACACCACCAGATTGCATATGTGCACCATTGTAATCTTTGACTCCCTCGTAATCAAGAGCAGACAAGCAGGAATAGGGTCCTCTATGAGGCATGAACTTGGGTAAACCTCGTCTCAACTATGTGCTTGTTTTCTAGCCGATCGATGCCTCCAGCGCTCCCCAATTCCTTGAACCTAAGTCCATCAACAATGGGCATTGATGTGTTAACCCCTCATCAATTGGCGCCGTCTGTGGGAATCGGGAGTGCTGATGTTGCGGTTTCCTTGGCCCCATCAATCGCGATCTATGACTCCACAACAGCGGAGAATTCCGGGAGAATTCAGTTCTCCGTGAGAGAGAACAACTGGCTAGATGGATTAGCCAGGGCAATGCATGAAGCTCTCGCACGTCTATGTGCCCTCAGCGTCAACAAAATCCAAGGAACCCGTTATTCCCACTATGCAAGATGTGACTTCATGGGAATGCCGATGGAGATGCCAAGTCACCCAGAATTGAGGCGTCAAGTGGAGAATCTTGACTTCTTGCTGCATGACAGACAACAGCAACTGGACAATGCTAGAGAGTGAGCCAACCAGAACCATTGCATTGCCGACCAGAAGGCCCAGACTTTCGCACTGCTCGTCCAGGATCGCCAGTCTCTTCGCCGCCAGTGTGCAAAGAAGGGTCGCACCATCTCCCGTCTTTGCAAGAAGGTGGCCGACCTCGAGAAGACCGTCAAGGAGCAGGAAGCTCAGCTTGCAGCAAAGGAAGAAGAAGAGGAGGGTGAAGACATCCAGGGAGACATGGACTCTTACCTCAGCAACGATGACGACTTTCTGGAGGAGGATGCCGTGGACTTCTACACTAATGATGAGGACTCCGACTTCATCGACGATGAGTAGATGCACTAGAGCACTATCGTAGAATGAGATGTATCAGTCCCACTGTATCGTAGCTGGCAGAATGGTTCTTCAAACCATCTGTTTTCTTTTGTTGTTATGGCGTGTGTTGTATTGTGTGCTTGTTTGCATGAATGAAAATGAAGTTAGTTAAAAAGCCTGAGTCTAACTCAAAGTTTTAGCTTTGAAAACCCAGAACCATGAACCTTAGAATTTCCCTCTTACCCCTATATCTATCTAAATCTTCAGATGACTCGTGGAAACCAAGGAGGGAGCAGCTCGTCGCAAGACCCAATGCTGCAGATCTTGTAGAATCTCATCGCAGACTGGGAAGAAAGTAGGGCAGAGCGCCAAGCTAACTTAGCAACACTTCAACAGATCACCTAGATGGCTCTCAACAACCAAGGGCATGGAAATCAGGATCACCAGGGATCCAAACTCAAAACATTTCAGAACACCAATCCACCAATCTTCAACCAATCTAAAAACCCATTAGATGTTGATGACTGGCTACAGATAATGGAAAAAAACTTAGAAGTTGCAAGAGTGGATGAAAATGAGAAAGTTCTTTTCACCACCCACTACTTGGAAGGAGATGCAAGAGCTTGGTGGAATAGTATCCACAAATATGAACCATGGTCAAGTGATGACATGGGAAGCATTCAAAGTCAAGTTAAGCCGCACCCACATGCCGCAAGGTCTAGTCAACAGAATGAGAGATGAGTTCCACGAATTGAAGCAAGGAAGAATGACTATGGTGGAGTACCATGTCCTATCACTTGCTAGATATGCACCTGATGAGATCAACACGGAGGCCAAGAAAAAGGAGAGATTCCTGAACGGACTGCATAATGAGATGCATGTTGTCCTCGTCAACATCCGTTTCGAGGATCTCGAAGAGCTAGTCGACTCTGCCATTCAGATGGAAGGGAAGATTAACCAGGCAAACGACAACCGCAAGCGTTGTATGATGAAGCAATCTGGATCCAGCAGTCACTAGAAGTACCGTCCCAATCCCTCATCGGGATATGCACCAAGGAACAATCGACCCCCAACGTCTCGTCCAAGCTACCCCAACCGTAGCGGAGGAAATGGGAAGTCCAAAGGAAACAATCACAACTCCAGCAATGCCAACAATTTCAACCGTGCACCTCCCAAGAACAACAGCAACAACAACAACACTGCACCCAGAACTGGCAGCACTGCTGTGCCTATCGCAGTCAAGGACAAGTCCCATATCACTTGTTTCGAGTGTGGAGTTAAGGGTCACTATTCCAATGAGTGTCCCAAGAAGACTACAGCCAATGCCAATGTGAATGCCCTAGCTCAGCAGCAGCGTCGTGTTCAACCAGGAAGAAGATTTGCCCCAGGGAACCCTCACAACCGCAACGGCCGTCTCTTCCACATGAATGTAGAAGAAGCCCGGGAAGCGCCAGATGTAGTGTTGGGTATGTTTTCTGTCAACTCAGTTTTAGCAAGAGTATTGTTTGATTCGGGAGCATCACATTCATTTGTCATCAAAGAATTTGCATGCACTAGTAAGATTCACCCAACCAACTTGAAGCATGTCATGATAGTTCAAATCCCCGGTTCAACAACCAAAGCTAGAAAAACTTGCAAAGTTGTGCCTATCAGAATACATGGGCTAGATTTTTATGCCAACATAATTGTACTTAGAACCAAAGGATTGGAAGTAGTACTAGGTATGGACTGGATGTCAAGGCATAAAGGACTGAAGACTGTGCTAAGAAAGCCATCACCATGACTAATAGTTCTGGAGTAACAGTAGAGGATATATCTGAAACCTCACCCCGTCAATTCAAGTGCAACAAGAGCCTACCCCTACCCACCATGACCAAGTCAGAGTGTCTGTGAATACCCCGACGTATTCCCAGATGAATTGCCAGGTATGCCCCCGGATAGGGATATCGAGTTCATCATCGAACTAATCCCCGGAACCGGACCCATAGACCAGAGACCCTATAGCATGAACCCCTTAGAGTTAGTGGAACCGAAGAAGCAGTTGGATGCCATGTTAGAGAAAGGCTTGACTCAACCAAGCGCATCACCATGGAGATCACTCGTGTTATTCGTCGACAAAAAGATAGAGGCAACCGTCTATGCACAGATTACAGAAAGTTGAATGACGTCACCATCAAGAACAAGTACCCCTTGCCAAAGATAGAGGATCTATTTGATCAATTGACTAGAGCCCAAGTATTCTCAAAGATTGATCTTAGGATTGGTTATCACCAACTTAAGATTCGTGCAACGGATATTCCGAAGACCGCCTTTACTACTCGCTATGGTTTGTACGAGTATACGGTTATGTGTTTTGGATTAACCAATGCCCCTGCTTATTTCATGAATCTCATGAATAAGATCTTTATGAATTTCCTAGATAAGTTTGTAGTTGTGTTTATCGACGACATTCTTATCTACTCCATGTCAGAAGAAGAGCATGAGAAATATCTGAGAATCATCCTAGAAACCCTGAGAGAGCATCAGTTATATGCCAAGTTCAGCAAGTGTGAGTTTTGGCCGAAAGAAGTAGGATTACTAGGACATATTGTGTCTGCCGGAGGAGTCTCTATTGATCCCGCCAAGATCAAAGATGTCGAAGAATGGGAAGCCCCAACCACTCAAACCCAAGTATGTGCATTTCTCGGATTAGCGGGATACTACCGCAAGTTCGTAGAAGGATTCTCAAGCATCGCCAGACCAGTGAACCAATTGTTGAAGAAGGACAAGAAGTTTCAATGGACAGACAAGTGTGAGGCCAGTTTCCAGGAGCTGAAAAAGAGATTGATATCAGCCCCAATATTGGTCATGCCAGACATCAAGAAGCCGTTTGATGTGTATTGTGACGCATCCAAGATTGGTCTAGGATGTGTATTGATGCAAGAAGGCAAAGTCATCGCGTACCTGTCTTCACAACTGAAGCAGCATGAGCAGAACTATTCGACCCACGATCTTGAGCGAGCAGTTGTGGTTCTAGCATTCAAGACATGGCGTCATTATTTGATGGGTAATCGTTGTGAGATTTACTCAGATCACAAGATTTTAAAGTATATCTTCACTCAAAAGGAGCTGAATATGAGGCAAAGGAGATGATTAGAGTTAATCAAGGATTATGACCTTGACATTCACTATCACCCCGGCAAAAGCCAATGTGGTAGTGGATGCTCTTAGCAGATTGCCGTGTAGACTAAACACCATGATCAAGGAGAAGCAACCAAGTTTGTATGAGGAGTTGGAACAGTTCAGGACTGAATTAGTTAGCAATGGATTCTTAGCTAGCATTGAACTTCAACACACTTTGATTAGCCAAATCAAGTAAGCCTAGAAACGAAATGAAAGTATCGACGGAATCAAACGTCGTATTGGTACAGGGAAGGTACCTGGATTCACCGAAGACGAAGAAGGAGTACTGTGGTACAAAGGACGTATCTGTGTGCCAGCAGATTCAGAACTGAAGCAAGTTATCATGAAGGCAGCTCATGATACTCTTTATTCTATGCACCCCAGAGGAACGAAGATGTATCAGGATTTGAAAGAGCAATTTTGGTGGCACAAGATGAAGAGAGAAATCGGAAGCTACATCGCCAAGTGTGACATCTGTCAAAGAGTCAAAGCAGAGCATCAGAGACCTGCAGGACTGTTGCAACCATTGCAGATTATGGAATGGAAATGGAATTCCGTCCGAATGGACTTTATCACCGGTTTGCCTACTTCTAGTAGGGGAAATGACTCAATCTGGGTCATAGTTGATAGATTGTCCAAGGTAGCCCACTTTATACATGTCAAGACTACCTACCAGAGTGCGAAGCTAGCAGAGCTATACATCGCTAGAATTGTTAGTCTACATGGAACCCCCAAGACCATAGTATCAGATCGAGGAACCCAGTTTAACTCGAGATTTTGGCAGAAAGTTTAGGAAGGATTGGGAACCAAGTTGAACTTCACCACCGCTTACCACCCGCAAATTGATGGATAGACTACGAGAGTCAACCAGATCTTAGAGGATATGCTTCGAGCTTGTGTGTTGGAATACGGATCAAAATGGGAAGACTGCCTGCCTTTCGCAGAATTCTCATATAACAATAGTTATCAAGCTAGTTTGTAGATGGCACCATTTGAATTCCTATATGGAAGGAAGTGCGGTACCCCTTTGAATTGGTCGCAAGTAGGAGAGAGTCAGATCTTTGTACTCGACATTCTCCGAGAAGCTGAAGAGAAGGTTCACAAAGTCGGTGCGCACCTCAAGAAAGCACAATCCAGACACAAGAGTTATGCTGACAAGAGGAGAGACCTGACTTTCAATGTCGGAGATTTTGTGTATCTCAAAGTTTCGCCATTGAAAGGAACTCAATGCTTTAGTCTGAAAGGAAAGTTAGCCCCCAGATATATCGGGCCCTTCAAAATTCTAAACTATCGAGGAGAAGTATCGTATCAACTAGAACTGCCTGAGGAGATGTCAGCCATCTACAATGTGTTCCATATCTCATTACTTCGCAAATGCTTGGAAGTGCCCGAGAAGACTGAAGTTTTCAAGAACATCGACCACAGAGCTGTAGAGATCAACAAGGACCTAACCTATCGAGAAGTGGCCATCCGTATCTTAGAAGAAGCCTACAGAACCACCAGGACCAGGAGCATGAAGTTTCTCAAGATTCAGTGGAGTAACCATACCGAGGAGGAAGCCACTTGGGAGCGCAAAGATTACATTAGGACAGAGTTCCCAGATCTCTTTAGTTCCTAGTTTTCTTTGTAAATCCCGGGACGAGATTTTGTTTAAGGGGGGATGGTTTGTAACATCCCAAAACTTTAATCCAAGCTTATCAATATGCAAATCATCAAATTAGGGTTAACAAAAACTTTTCCAATTAAAAATATGAAAGCATTCATGTGTATACGCATTTAAATTAGGAGTTGATTTGAATTTCCATGGTTCTGTGATACATTGCTTGTAAAATGATTCTTAGGTGAAATAAACATCATCTAAATCATTCCCAAACTATTCCCAAAGAAAAACAACTCAAAATGAATAATTGAAGTGAATGGTCATTTTGGAAAAATTAACTATCATGCCTACTTTGGCTATGCCTACTCAAAACTTAACGGAAACATTTGTGCATCTTTAGACCCCTTGCTAGTACACATAATGAGGTACCAAGGCCCACTTTGTGATCTACTAAAAACATTCAAATACTAATTTTAAATGATAGTTTAAAATTGAATCTATTTCATATGGGAAGATCCCACTATTTCAAAAACCACTCAAACAAGCTCAATTTTCAAAACCCAAGCAACCACAGAGTCTCAAGCTTAGTACTAGCACACCCACCCAAAATCTTTTCAAAATTCAAAAGAATTTTCTTGCGGCCATTTCAACAAACACTTGGCAAGCAGAATTCAAACAAAACCAAATTCACTATTTTGAATAGTGTTCTGGCCAAACTTGTCTCCCACTTGACCCTCATTTGCTCCCTTTGTCCCCTCTTGATCAAACCAGGGCATTATCACCCTATCCCCTACCTCCTAGCAGCATGGCCATGCCAAGCCGAGCCCCACCTCGCCGGCTAACTTGGTCGCCGCCGTAGCAGACCGCCTCCCCCTCTCTCTCCATGTCTAGCAGCTAGCCAGCACCTCACCGGTGCCCACTGTCCCCTCCCCGATCCAGGCCAAGCAGTGGACCACCGAGAAAACCCCGAGCCCAGTGCCACCGCGGCATGCCGAGCACGCGCCAGAGCGCCGCGCCCGACACGCGTGCACAAGCCGCCGCTCGACCGCATCCCACGCCCACCGCTTCGCCACGACCCAGGGAGCACGCCGGACATGCCCGTTCACCGCCCAACACACCACAACCACTGCTCGACGTGGACACCACCGCCTCTGCCGCATAGAGGGCTAGCTCCGCCCGACCGCATACCACCGCCCCTAAGCCAGCATTAATTTCCTAGAGCACCGCCAGGAGACCGCGCGTCGATCGCCACCCTCAGCCACGCCGCTAGCATGTAACATGCCAAACCTCTAATCCAAGCTTATCAAGAACCAAATCATCAAAATTAGGGTTAACAAAAACTTTTCCAAATTAAAAATGAAAGCATTCATGTGTATGTGCATTTAAATTAGGATTTGATTTGAATTGCCATGGTTCTGTGATTTATTGCTTGTAAAATGTTTCCTAGGTGAAATAAAAATCATCTACATCATTCCCAAACTTTTCCCAAAGAACATCAAATAAAAAACAATTAAAAATGAGGAATGGTCATTTTGGTCATTTTAATCCACTACACTACTTTGAGTGTTCCTAGCACTCTTTTGCCAATAGAAATAATTCTAGATCTTTGCACTCCTTGCTAGTACACATAATGAGGTACCAAGGCCCACTTTGTGATCTGCTAAAAACATTCAAATGCTAATTTTAAATGATAGTTTAAAATTGAATCTATTTCATATGGGAAGATCCCACTATTTCAAAAACCACACAAACCAGCTCAATTTTCAAAACCCAAGCACCCACAGAGTCTCAAGCTTATGCCTAGCAAACCCACCAAAAATCTATTCAAATTCAAAAGTTTATTTCTTGCGGCCATTTAATCAAACACTTGGCAGGTAGGGTTAAACACTAAACCATAGCTCACTGTTTTGAATAGGGTTTTGCCCCCATTTGATCTCCATTTAATCCTTTGGTCCCCTCATGATCTAACCATGCCATTAGCACCCATCCCCTACTCCCCTAGTGGCAGTGCAAGGCCATGCCGAGCACCAACTCGCCGGCCGACTGTGCACTCACCCCAGCAGACCACCTCCCTCTCTCTCGCCATGTCTAGGAGGTAGCCAGGACCTCACCGCCACCCTCTGTCCCCTCCTCGAGCCAAGCGTAGTAGTGGACCACCGAGGAAACCATGCGCCTAGTGCCACCGCGCCATGCCGAGCACGCGCCAGAGCGCCGCACCCGGCACACGTGCAAAACCGCCGCTCGACGGCAGCCCGCGCCCACCGCTCCGCCACGACCCAGTGAAAATGACGAACATGCCCGTTCGCCGCCCAACGCACCATAGCCACCGCTCGCCATGCCGCTAGCCGCCCATAGCCAGGAGACCGCCAATCGATCGCCACCCTCAGCCATGCCGCTAGCCGCCCATAGCCATGTCGCCACCGTCGCCTGCCCATCCCTCTCGTTCTCGCTGTCGAGCCTATAAAAGGAGGGCACCCCTAGCCATTTGAATCACACCACTCCACTCCCCTCACCTCACTGACCGTTCCCCACCTCTAGCCGGAGCAGCGAGCACTTGCTTGCCGGAATTTGGCCGGAGTAGCTCGCAACAGAGGAGGAAAGGGCGCCGCTGATTGCGACCACCCTTGGAGCTGCCTCGACCGTCCCTGAGCTCGCCGTCGACCACCAGTCCGTTTGCCCGCCTCGCTGTCGCCGCTAGGGTTCGAGCTCGCCGGTGACAGGTCCGTCGTCGACGATAAGCCACAGCCGTTGATCCTCATTCTAATCCAACGTCCCACATTGCCCCCTACCGTTTCGTGTGTTATGAGCCACTAACAGATGGACCCCCTGTCAGTTGAGCCCCGCGCCGCGGAGCGACACTGGGCCTGCCCGTTAGAGTTTCCCGCGCGACCCAGTTAGTTTGAATTAAGAATTTTCTTTTTAGTTGAAACTTAGTTCTATCTCTGAGTTTGAAATTCAATTCAGAGAGATTTACAAATCCAAATTGCATGAAACCAATTTTTCCTAAAAGGTATTGAAAAGATCTACCCAAGCCCGTTGGATTTAATGCAATTAGAGTTATAGATCTATCCTAGTAAAAATAATAAAATAGAAGCATTTGCACCTAGGAACATTTTTATGAAAATCAACTAAGATAGGTTTTGAGTTGATTCCAACTCACAAAAATCACATTTCATCATATCTATCTAAATATGTAATAATATTAAGGTTTACATGCAGTGACTTTGGACTAGTACCAAAATAATGCTATATAGGCATTTCTAGTCACTTTAAATCATTAAATAATGAACTTAAACCAAAGTAATTATGATTCAACCCTTAAATCACATTCCCACATGCTAGAATATGTGGTGATGACATGTGCCCACATGATCCCATATTTTAAGTGGTGAATATTAAATCTTAGTAATTTTTTCAATGAGTAGAAATTACTTTTCTAAATTAAAAAGAGTGAAACTATTAAGTTAAACTTGTGGTGCTTGTGATGATAATAGATCATCAAATGTGTGTCTTAGAATGCTAATTAGACTAGTTAAGTATTCTTTGGTGATTGTGTATTCCGTATGTATTTATAGACGATAGTAACGACCAAGCTTTCGAGGACGATGAGTTCTACCAAGAAGAAGAAGAAGAAGAAAACTTCAACCACTGCACCAACCAAGGCAAGCCACCATTAATAATGCAAGCTAACACTTGCAAGTATAATGATTAGCAAGCTAGGATCAAACTAGATGGTTTAGCAAAGATGCTTTAGGCATGCTTGGATTATACCCCTTTGACTAGTCTTTACCCTAAGTCTTATTTACAAGCTTTTACTTCCTTTACTTTACCCAAAGTTCTTTACTTGTTTTGAAGGTAGCATAAAGAGTATAAAACTTGACTTATTTAGAACCCTTTAGATGTCATTCTATGGCATGAGATTGAACCCATCTTTTTCACCTTAGTGAACACTCTTAACTTAGTAGTTTAGAGTAGATCAAAAACTTGAGTCACTTTAGATGGAAACACTTGGTGAAAATGAATTATGAAAACCTTGGAATGATGAGTCATTCTACTGAGAGGTTTTGACATGTGTTGAGAAACACAAATGGTTTATGATGGTGAAAATGTTGAGGCATGAGCCTTAACCCTTTTATAAAACTGATGGTTGGATTCGAATGTGATACCGTTCCAAATTTACCGTACAACCACCCTACCTAAATTGGGTAAGGCTTAGCTGGAAATTTATATGCATTAGTATTAGTTCCCTCGCGGGAGAGGTTTGAGCTGAGGCTACCTCTCAACGTTGTCCACCTATGTAGTGCCCAAGATGACTGATGGTCATGGTTGGGAGGTCATGCTCATATGAGAGGTGCTTATACTAGGGTGTGTAAAGGGAAGGTTATGTTTGATTATCTGCATACTAAGTATGATTATTCAGGGTTATCCCTGACAGATGTATCGAATCTTGTGGTGAAAGTGTACCACCTCTGCAGAGTGTCAAACTATTCGAATAGCCGCGTCCGCGGTTATGGACAGTTGGAATGGCCATACTCTTTCGTTGTCAGATGTTTTCCAAACAACTTATGAAATGAATGATGAATCATGACTTGACCACAACAGGGTTGTGTTTATGACAATAGCTTCCCAACTTAAGTGATTCTAGAACTTTATTTTTTCTTTCTTTGCTTCAGAACTCAGCTTAGGTTTCAAACTTACCTGTATAGTTAAACTTAGATTTAGCACTTTAACCTAGAACTATATTTACTTGTTAGTGGTAGTTTGCGAGTACTTAAAGAGTACTCATGGCTGTTGTCCCTGGCTATTCTCATGGCCAGACTGTGAAGGAGACTATCCAGATGATCGCCAACAGGACGGCTATGATAACTAGGAATATCTGCCTTCGTCAGCATTGCATGTGCCCCTAAAGATGGACCCCACCGCTACTCTTATCTTTTAATTCCGCTGCTTGTTGTATTAAGACTGGATCATGAGATCCCTATTTGTGTAAGACCTTATGTATGGTTTGTAATGGATGATGTACTGTTATATCCAATCCGTTATGTCTCGCCAAAATGGTAATCCTGGGATTGCGAGGTATGGCCAAACGGGCATCTGGGATTAAAAATCCAGGTGTTGACATAGCAGCCCGTAGCTATGTCACCACCATCGCCTGCCCATCCCTCTCGGTCTCGCCGTCGAGCCTATAAAAGGAGGGCACCCCCCCCAGCCATTTGCAGCACACCTCTCCACTCCCCTCACCTCACTGATCGTCCCACACCTCTAGCCGGAGCACGGGGAGCAGCAGCTCACCGGAATTGTACCGGAGCAGGCCGCCTCTGGAGGAGAAGGGCACCACTGATTGCGACCACCCCCGGAGCCGCCTCGACCGTCCATGAGCTCGTCGTCGACCACCAGACCATTTGCCCGCCTCGCCGTTGTCGCTGAAGCCCTGGTACACCCCCTATGCACCTCCACCTAGCCGCTAGGGTTAGAGCTCGCTGGCAACAGGTCCGTCGTCGACGACGATCCACGGCCGTTGATCCCCACTCTAATCCAACGTCCCACATCGCCCCATACTGCTTCGCGCGTTAGGAGCCACTGACTGGTCGAACCCCCTATCAACTGAGCCCCATGCTGCGGAGTGACACTAGGCCGGCCCGTTAGCGTTTCCTGCGTGACCCAGTTAGTTTGAAATAGTATTTTCTCTTTTTAGTTTAAACTTAGTTCTGTCTCTGAGTTTGAAAATCAATTCAGAGAGATTTACAAATCCAAATTGCATGAAACTAATTTTGCCTGAAAGGTATTGAAATGATCTATCCAAGCCCGTTGGATTTAATTCAATTAGACTTATAGATCTCTCCTAGTAAAAATAATAAACCAGAAGCATTTGCACCTTGCAACATTTTTATAAAATCAACCAAGATAGATTTTGAGTTGATTCCAACTCTCAAAAATCACATTTCATCATAACTATCGGAATATGTAATAATATTAAGGTTTACATGCAGTGACTATGGACTAGTACTAAAATAATTCTATATAGGCATTTATAGTCACTTTAAATCATTAAATAATGAACTTAAACCAAAGTAATTTTGATCCAACCCTTAAATCACATTCCCACATGTTAGGATATGTGGTGATGACATGTGTCCACATGATCCCATATTTTAAGTGGTGAATATTAAATCTTAGTTAATTTTTCAATGAGTAGAAATTACTTTTCTAAATTAAAAAGAGTGAAACAAGTTAATTAAATTGTGATGCTTGTGATGATAATAGATCATAAAATGTTTGTGTTGGAGTGCTAATTAGACTAGTTAAGTATTGTTTGGTGATTGTGTACTCCGTATGTATTTATAGACAATAGTATCGGCCAAGCTTTCGAGGAGGAGGAGTTCTACCAAGAAGAAGAAGAAGAAAACTTCAACCACTTCACCAACCAAGGCAAGCTATTGTTGCAAGCTAGAATTTAAGCTAGTTAACTTGATCCAAGATGCTATAGGCATGCTTGAGTCATACCACTTTGACTATTAGTTACCCCAAGTATTATCTTCAAGCTTTACTTCCTTTACTTTACCCAAAGTTCTTTACTTGTTTTTGAAGGTAGCATAAAGAGTATAAAACTTGACTTATTTAGAACCCTTTAGATGTCATTCTATGGCATGATATTGATCCCATCATTTCCACCTTAGTGAACACTCTTAACTTAGTAGTTTAGAGTAGATCAAAACTTGAGTCACTTTAGATGGGAACACTTAGCGAAATTGAATTATGAAAACCTTGGAATGATGAGTCATTCTATTAAGATGTTTTAACATGTGTTGAGAAACACAAATGGTTTAGGATGGTGAAATGTTGAGGCATGAGCCTTAACCCTTTTATAAAACTGATGGTTGGATTCGGATGCGGTACCATTCCAAATTTACCGTACAACCACCCTACCTGAATTGGGTAAGGCTTAGCTGGAAATTTATATGCATTATTATTAATTCCCTCGCGGGAGAGGTTTGAGCTGAGGCTACCTCTCAATGTTGTCCACCTATGCAGTTCCCAAGATGACTGATGGTCACGATTGGGAGGTCATGCTCATAGGAGAGGTGCTTATACTAGGGTGTGTAATGGGAAGGTTATGTTTGATTATCTGCATACTAAGTATGATGATTCAAGGTTATCCCTGATAGATGTATCGAATCTTGTGGTGAAAGTGTACCACCTCTGTAGAGTGTTAAACTATTCGAATAGCCGCGTCCGTGGTTATGGATAGTTGGAATGGCCATACTGTTTCGTTGCCAGGTGTTTTCCAAAAAACTTAGGAAATGAATGATGAATCTTGACTTGACCACAACAGGGTTGTGTTTATGATAATAGCTTCCCAACTTAAGTGATTCTAGAACTTTATTTTTTCTTTCTTTGCTTCTGAACTCAGCTTAGGTTTCAAACTTAACCTTATAGCTAAACATAGAGTTAGTACTTTAACTTAGAACTATATTACTTGTTAGTGATAATTTGCGAGTACTATCAAGATGATGGCCAGACTATGAAGGAGACTATCAAGATGATGGCCAGCAGGACGGCTATGATAATTAGGACTATCTGCCTTCGTCAGCATTGCCTGTGCCCCTAAAGATGGACCCCACCGCTACGCTTATCTTTTATCTCCGTTGCTTGTTGTATTAAGACTGGATCATGAGATCCTTATTTGTGTAAGACCTTATGTATGGTTTGTAATGGATGATGTACTATGATATCCAATCCTTTATGTCTCGCAAAAATGCTAATCCTGGGATTGCGAGGTATGGCATAACGGGCATCTGGAATTAAAAATCCGGGTGTTGGCAGATTTTGACACCGTCGGTGCTAGGTGAAAGTTGGGAATGGATTTGTGAAATTGGTCAACGCATCCAATACACTTAGCTACTCGATTTGCCTAAGAGGTTGCCGCGTTGGCGCCCACGTCACAGACAGATGACCGACATGAGGGTCCCGACCGTCTACTTCACGGGGCAGTTTAACAGAATGTTTGAATTTGGCAGGGATGAAATGAGTTTGCCTCGAAATGGCCCCTCTCAGTAGTTGGCGGCCCAACTTTTCGAAACGCGGTAATTTTAGGCAACTTAGGTACCGCCATCCGCTGGCCTACCAACTTTGGTACCGCAGACGAACAGGCCCAGCATGCACACCATGGTGGTACTTAGGCTAGAGATTACAATTACTTGTTATGGGTTATATTTGGAGTTGGATGTTTCTATGAAATTGTGGTGTTTGTTGGAACCATCTAGAGCTCAAGGTGATAGTGTGGAGTTATCTAGATGCGAAAGGCTTACTTTGAGGTGTGCTGTTATAGCCCTACCATCGATTAGAATGTTCAACCAGAGAGTAGTTAAGAGTAGTATCATAAAGAGAATATATTTATATGAGAGTGTTCACTAGTGAAAGTATGATCCCTAGGCCTTGTTTCTAAGCAGTAAAACACCGTTTTCTATTAGATCTATTACATGTTTGCTTGCTTCTATCTTTATTTCAGTTTTACTTTAGTCTTTTCCACGCCATCAAGCTATGTTCTATCACCGTTACCACTTATAATTATCCATACCACTTGTTTTTCACTATCTCTTCGCCGAACTAGTGCACCTATACACCTGACAAGTGTATTGGGTGTGTTGGGGACACAAGAGACTTCTTGTATCTTGATTGCAGGGTTGCTTGAGAGGGGATACCTTTGACCACTTCCTCCCTGAGTTCGATAGACCTTGGGTGATCCACTTAAGGGAAAACTTGCTGCTGTTCTACAAACCTCTGCACTTGGAGGCCCAACAATTGTCTACAAGAATAGAAGTGCGTAGACATCAAGCTATTTTCTGGCGCCGTTGCCGGGGAGGTAAGGTAAAAGGTACTCACATCCTTCGGTGTGAGTGCTCGAAGTTATTTCCTTTAGATTCTTCAATTTTATCTTTTTGTTTCTTGTTTTTATTTTCACTAGTTAAGCTTAATGGAAAACAACAAAAAAATTAGAGAGCTTTATAGTATTTATCTTGAGTTAGGACAAGAAGTGTTTGAAGAGAAAATTAAAAACCTATGGAACTTTATTTGCGTGATAATAGCAATGTTATTAGTATGAATTCTTTGAACAGCATTATTGCTAATTCTATGGAAAAGTCTAAGCTTGGGGAAGCTGGTTTTGATGAGAATGATCTTTTTAGTCCCCCAAGCATGAAGGAGAGAATTTACTTTGATGATACTATGCCTCCAATATATGATGATTACAATGATGAATATGATATTTTCAGTCCATCTAATATTGAGGAGAAAATTAATCATGATTACAATATGCCTCCTATATTTGATTATTATGGTGATGAAAATAATAATGATATCCATTGTTTTGAATTTTCTCCCACTACAATTAATAAGAATGACTATGTTTATGTGGGGAGTATTAATTCTTTTATGCATGTGGCTCATGATAAGAATGTTTCTTGTGATAGTTATATTGTTACTTTTATTCATGATGCTACTGAAAGTTATTATGAGAGAGGGAAACTTGGTTTTATATATCTCAACAACATTAAGTTTCCCCTCTTTATGTTGAAATATTTGAAGTTGCACTTGTTTTGCTTTCCTATGCTTGTTGCTTTGTGCTTTCATGACTTTTTTATTTACAAGATTCCTATGCATAGGAAGTGGGTTAGACTTAAATGTGTTTTGAATTTGCTTCTTGATGCTCTCTTTTACTCCAATTCATATTTCATATGTGAGCATCTTCTCAAACTATCATGCCTAACTTAAAGGCGTTAAGGAAAAGTACTTATTGGGAGATAACCCAAAAGTTTTAGATGAGTCTTGTAAGTTATTACTTCAGTAATAACCTGTCCTTATCCTTTTTATTTGCTTTTTGTGCCAATAATAACCTCTAATGAGAGAGAAGTAATGATTGGGAAAGTTGCTGTCCCGAAACAGATTTCTGTGCTTCATGGTAAAAATTCGTGTAAAATCTCTGTACGTCCTTTTAAAGCATGAATTTTTGTGCTTCTAACCCAGGTTCTTTTCTTACTTTCGTTAGTTCAACACTTTTTTATTTGAGCAACAGAAGGTCTTCGAAACAAATCGTCTTTACCTGTTGGTCTGTTTTGACAGATTTCTGCCATTATTTGCATTTGCTTCTTGTTGGTTCCTTTTTGAGTTCTCTTTGGGGAATTGAGATTTTTGAGGGAAGTGTTGCAGTAGCTTGTGTTTTAATGGATGTTTTATTGGTGTTGGAACTGAACCTAAAGACCTATCATCTTGAGTGCACTAATGTTGCTAATAAAGATTGTGTGATGTTTTGTATGAAGGAAAAATTTCAGGTGTATGAAAGGAATGAGTAATGAGATGAAAGATGGACTAAAGCTCAAGCTTGGGGATTCCACGCGTGTCACCCCAAGAAATATCCAAGAAGTACAAGCGTCAAAGCTTGGGGATGCCCAAGGCATCCCCTTCTTTATCAATAAAAATCCCAGGTTTCTTCCAGACGCTTCATTTTTATTGTGCCATGCACAGTTGTGTTGTTTTTGGAGCGTCTTCTTTTTCGTTTTTGTTTTGGTTTTTAGTTTGCTTGGTTTGCGTAGTTTGCTGAATAAATTTGTTGGACCCCCTCTTTCATACATTGGTTTTCAAATAGTTTTGGTTGGATTGGAAAAGTGTAGGAAAAGTCCATGCTTAAGTGGTAAAGAGAGTTTGTTTTTGACTGTGGCATATGCTTTGTCATGCCATGCTTGATGTTGTTTTGGCTTTATGCTTACTATTCTTTCCTATAGCATGACTTGTTATAAACAATTGAGATTGCTTATGTGCCTTGGAAGAATCATGCGTTGTTTTAGCATATCAAAGCATAGTATTGTGATATTCTCCTTTGATGCTTTATTTGGGTTGACTTGGCACATGCTCACACCATGTTATGACTATCGAAATTCACCATAGACTTTATGATCTTTTAGTTTTCAACTTGTAGTATCACTTTATGCTTTGATCAATGATGTTTTGTCGCTCTACATGATTATGGCCATTATAGCTCTCTTAGTTTGTCACTCCAAGTCTTTTGCTAGCCTCTGCAACCAAGTATGAGTTCCACTCATGCATCCAACTCCCTAAACCAAGTTATTCCAAAGGGTCCACCATACCTACCTATTAGCACATGCTATCCCAAGTATATTCATGCTTTTGTTATGAGTTACTTAGGCTAGATATTACAATTACTTGTTATGAGTTATATTTGGAGTTGGATGTTTCTATGAAATTGTGGTGTTTGTTGGAACCATCTAGAGCTCAAGCTGACAGTGTGGGGTTATCTAGATAGGAAAGGCTTACTTTGAGGTGTGTTGTTATAGCCCTACCATCGATTAGAGTGTTCAACCGGAGAGTAGTTAAGAGTAGTATCATAACGAGAATATATTTATATGAGAGTGTTCACTAGTGAAAGTATGATCCCTAGGCCTTGTTTCTAAGCATTGAAACACCGTTTGCTATTAGATCTATTACATGTTTGCTTGCTTCTATCTTTATTTCAGTTTTACTTTAGTCTTTTCCACGCCATCAAGCTATTTTCTATCACTGTTACCACTTATAATTATCCATACCACTTGTATTTCACTATCTCTTCACCGAACTAGTGCACCTATACACCTGACAAGTGTATTGGGTGTGTTGGGGACACAAGAGACTTCTTGTATCTTGATTGCAGGGTTGCTTGAGAGGGGCTACCTTTAACCACTTCCTCCCTGAGTTTAATAAACCTTGGGTGACCCACTTAAGGGAAAACTTGCTGCTGTTCTACAAACCTCTTCACTTGGATGCCCAACAACTGTCTACAAGAATAGAAGTGCGTAGACATCATACTCCCACCATCCATGTAAAATTCCAACCAAAAAGTGTAAGTGGTCAAATTTAAATGAATTTAAGCTTAGTTGTCAACGAGTATGAACCATTCTGGTATTTCAAGACGAACAACCAAGGTCATGATCCCATATCCAAGAATTTGGATGCCGACAAATTTGGCCATATTTTTAAAACAATGGAAGATGAAGTAGTATGAAGAGTATGGCTCGATCACCTACTCTCTTGTGAAGGAGCTGAACTCGACTATTTTCCTTATTTAAGTTTAGGGTCCTTTGTTCTAAATGTATGGACCTTGATGTAATTTTCGCCCTTTTGAGGTCCTTGACGTAAAATGTGATTTGACCGACCGTGTAAAATTGTAACCTAAAAGTTATTGCTCAAATTTAAACAAATTTAAGCATAGTTTTCAACAAATATGTACATTCTTGGATTTCAAGCCGAACGACCACAAGGTTAAGGCCAGATCTCTAAATCATACATTATGCATATGATCCCCATATTCAAGAATATGCATGGCAACAGATTTGGACATATTTTGAAAACAATCGAAGATGAAGTAGTATGAAGAGTATGGCTCGATCAGCTGCTCTCTCAAGAAGGATCCGAACCCGACTATTTTCTTTGCTCAATTTTAGGGTCCTTTGTGCTAAATGTATGGATGTAATTTCCCTTTTTTGGGTCCTTGATGTAGAATGTACTCCCACCGACCATGTAAAATGCTAACTGAATGTAAGTGGTGATATTTAAACGAATTTAAGCATAGTTGTCAATGAGTATGAAAAATTCTTGGATTTCAAGCCAAACGACCATAAGGTCAAGGCCATATATCTACATCATACTTTATGCTGATGATCCCATATCCTACAATTTGCATGGCGATAGATTTGTCCATATTTTGATAACAATTGAAGAGGAAGTAGAATGAAACATATGGCTCGATCAGCTGCTCTCTTGAGAAGGAGCCAAACCCGACTATTTTCTTTGCTCAATTTTGGGTTCATTGTGCTATATGTATGGACCTGAATGTAAGTTTCCCCTTTTAGGTCCTTGATGTGAAATGTACTCCCACCATCCGTGTAAAATTCTAACCTAAAAGTGTAAGTGGTGAAATTTAAACAAATTTAATCTTACTTTTCAATGAGTAAGAACATTCTTGCATTTCAAGCCGTATGACCAAAGATAAAGGCCATATCAACATACAATTTAGGCTGATGATCCCATGTCAGAGAATTTGCATGCCAACAGATTTGGCCATATTTTGAAAACAATGGAAGAGGAAGTAGTATGAAGAGTTTGGCTCAGATCAGCTAATCTCTCGAGAAGGAGCCGAACCAAAAGTTTTCCCTTTAGGGTCCTTTGTGCTAAATGTATGGACCCCGATGTAATTTTCCCTTTTTATGTCCTCGATGTAAAATGTACTCCCACCGACCGTGTAAAATGCTAACCTAAAAGTAAGTGGTGAAATTTAAACAAATTTAAGCTTAGTTATCAATGAGTATGAACATTCTTGGATTTCAAGCCGAATGATCACAAGGTCAAGGCCATATCTCTACATCATACTTTATGATGATCCCATATCCAAGAATTTGCATGGCTACAGATTTGGCCATATTTTGAAAACAATGAAGAGGAAGTAGTATGAAATGTATGGCCCGATCAGCTGCTCTCTTGAGAAGGAGCCAAACCTGACTATTTTCCTTGCTTAATTTTAGGGGGGTTTGTGCTAAAAATATGGACCTGAATGTAATTTTTCCCTTTTCTTAGGTCCTTAATGTAAAATGTACTTCCACCACCCATGTAAAATTCTATCCTAAAAGTGTAAGTGATGAAATTTAGATGATTTTAAGATTACTTGTCAACGAGTATGAACATTCTTCAATTTCAAGCCGAACGACCAAGGTGAAGGCCATATCAACATCATACTTTATTCTGATGATCCCATATGAGAGAATTTGCATGGCGACAGATTTTGCCATATTTTGAAGACAATCAAAGAGGAAGTAGTATGAAGAGTTTCGCTCAGATCAGCTGATCTCTTGAGAAGGAGCCGATCCAGAAATTTTTCCTTTTAGGGTCCTTTGTGCTAAATGTGTCGACCTCGATGTAATTTTCCCCTTTAGATCCTTGTTGTAAAATGTACTCCCACCGACTGTGTAAAATTCTAACCTAAAAGTAAGTGGTGAAATTTAAATGAATTTCATCTTATAGTTGTCAACGAGTATGAACATTCTTGGATTTCAAGCCGAACGACCACAAGGTCAAGGCCATACCAACATCATACTTTTTGCTGATGATCCCATATCCTAGAATTTGCATGCCGACAAATTTGGCCATAGTTTGAAAAAAATCAAAGATGAAGTAGTATGAAGAGTATGGCTTGACCAGCTACTCTCTCGAGAAGGAGCCAAACCCGACTATTTTCCTTGCTTAATTTTAGGGTCCTTTGTGCTAAATGTATGGACCTCGATGTAATTTAACCCTTTGTAGGTCCTTGTTGTAAAATGTACTCCCACCGACCGTGTAAAATTCTAACCTAAAAGTAAGTGGTGAAATTTAAATGAATTTTAGCTTATAGTTGTCAACGAGTATGGACATTCTTGGATTTTAAGGAGAACAACCAAAAGGTCAAGGCCATATCTCTACATATCATACTTTATTCCGATGATTGAGTATCCAAGAATTTGCAATGCGATAGATTTGGCCATATTTTG
The DNA here is from genome assembly GCA_910589775.1 of Avena eriantha. Classification (NCBI taxonomy): domain Eukaryota; kingdom Viridiplantae; phylum Streptophyta; class Magnoliopsida; order Poales; family Poaceae; genus Avena; species Avena eriantha. The sequence continues at coordinate 521,954,428 of OU342743.1, read as the reverse complement.
AAAACAATCGAAGAGGAAGTAGTATGAAGAGTATGGCTCGATCAACTGCTCTCTCGAAAAGTAGCCGAACTCGGTTGTTTTCTTTGCTCCATTTTAGGGTCATTTTTGCTAAATGTATGGACCTTGATGCAATTTTTCTGTTTTTTAGGTCCTTGATGTAGAATGTGAAGGGAATATGCCCTGAGAGGCAATAATAAAGTTTTTATTATCGTATTCCAAGTATATGATAGATGTTTATTTTATGCTATAATTTTATGAATAAGAAACGTTAATACATGTGTGTTTGATAAACAAATAAATAGTTCCTAGTTATGCCTCTCTTATAAACCAGCTCGTTGATTAACAAGATGATCAAGGTTTCCTGATCATAGAAATTGGATGTTGTTAATAACGAGGTCACAACATTGGTGAATGATGTGATGAACATTCATTCGAAGTATAGCATTATGATCAAATTCATTGTGTTTATATTGCTATAACATCATATGAAGTAATCTTAGTCCTTAGACCATGAGATCATGTTAATTGCTAATACCGGAAGAGTGACTTGATAACATCAAATGTCACACCGTAAAAGGGTAACTATAAAGGTGGGTTCAGATACTCTGAAGGTGTTATGTTGAGGCTCATGGATCAAGAGTGGAATTTTTCCATCTTGATGACTGATAGATATACTTTGGGCCCTCTCGATGATATCACATTAAGATAGCTTGCAAGCAAGTGATGTGATCACTAGAATGTTATATCACGGGAATGAGAAAAGAGTGCATGTCGGTAACGAGATCAAACTAGGTATTGAGATACCCATGATCGAATCTCGAACATGTAATATATCGCGAGAGAAAGGGATTGAGTTACTAGCGTTAAAGGTTATCACGATTACATAAGTCATCATTGAATGTGTGGGAGTTAGTATGGATCTCCAGGTCTCGCTTCTGATTATTTATTTGAGAATGGTCACGATCATGTTTGCATTATTCGCGAATGTTAGGGTGACACACTTAAGGGTTGCGAACACCATTTGGAGCAAATATGTTCTAGACGAAAGAATTGCAAAGCGCTGGAATTATTTCAATGGACACCGGAATTGTTCCGGGTGAAATTGCTGAAATTGGTTCTACATGTGATATTGCAATGTTGCAGGGGTTTTATGTGAATGTTTTTAATTAAAATAATTAACAAAATTCTGAATAAAATAAATAAAAGAGTTTTATTAAATGAGAGTTGCATTAAATTTGGTGGAAATTTAATGCATTTTGAGTGGGATTTTGAGTGGAGAAAATGGAGGGCCAAATTTATGTGAGTGGATCTTCCACCACATGAATGAGGAAGAGGTTGGGGCAACCCCATGGGAGCCGGCCATGGGAGGGGGGCTGCCCCCGTCTCGTATAAAAGGCCCCCTCTCCCTCCTCACTCACACCTCCTCGTGAAGGATCTCTCTCCCCCCTCTAGAATTATTCCCCCATGGTCTCAGATTAGCAAGATACATGTTCTCGGTGGCATTTCATCTAGAAGGAGTTGGTGCTTCTGTTGCATCGCTGGACCGAGGACGTGCAGGTTGTTTGGTGGCCTGAACGTGTGTGTGATCACGGATGCGCTGCTGAGTTACGGCGTTGGACTTCTTCTCGATCCTGAGATCGGCAAGCGTTTGACTACATCATCCACGAGTTCAACCTTGTTACACGTTGTCGGTCTTCAAGGGTATGTTCTCTATGGATGTATATGCACCCATTGCTTGTATCTAGTAGATAGATCTTGGCGTATAATAGTTCCGATCATAGGAATTTTTTGTTTTCTATCCTGCAAACCCAATAGTGGTATCAGAGCCTGATCTATGCGTAGATGCTTTGCGCGGGTAGTACACATATGAGTATGTGGGCGATGATGATCATGTTATTGCATCTTATACGTATTTTGGATATTGGTGGCATAGTGGGATGAAGCGGCCGGACTAACATTACATGTCCTCGCACATGAGACCTGTTCCACGCTTGACATGCAACTAGTTTTGCATAAGTGGATAGCGGGTGTCTCTCTCTCCTACTATAGTCAATATCTAATTTACGACGAGTTGCTAATAATTTGGTTATCATCGTTGTGGTTCCATGTTCGTAGGTAAGACCGGTTCTATCTTCGAAAGCCCTCAACCACGTAAAAACTTGCAATTGATAAATTAGAAGCGTCTAGCAGTTTAGATTGTTGCTGGGCTAGTGTCATGATATGGTAATGTTATAATTTGAAGTATAGCTGATACTCGTGGAAATTATAACATGCCCATCGAGTAACTTCCATTGACCTTGGCCTTACACACAAAGGAATGATAAAGATCATACCACGATGCACATGATAGTGATCAAGTGCAAGAACCATATCATTTTGCTTTACACATTTGATGTTTGCATCTTATATTGCTTGTTTGGCGTTTTAGTAGAATTATAAGATGATCCCTCTTTTAGATATCTAGATAAAAATGTGTTCTCCCTTAAGTACGCACCATTTTATGTTTCACCACTTCAAGACATCACGTGATGATCGGGTGTACTTGAATCCACGATCATCAATGGGTGTAAGCTAGTTTTACACAAGCGAGGACTAAGGTTCTTACTTGGCGAGCTTAGCATGTACAAAAATGGCCTCGGAACACGGACCGATAGGTTAAGCATGGGTCATATAGTTGATATGATGCCCATATAGATGCTCGCCTTTCAAGTTGCACCGACTCACATGATGATCAGACTTGGTGTAGTGGATTTGGTTCATGTAATCACCAAAAAGATACAAGGGATGTTGTTTTTGAGTGGGAGTTCATTTGTAATTTGGATTAGTTGAACTCGATGTATCATAAACTTAGTCTAAACTTGAAAAAATCTATTGTAGATGGCACCACCTACTTTTAATTTCAATGTGTTCATGGAGAAAGAGAAACTTGCGGCAAAGGGTAGCAACTTTACCAACTACTTCACAAAAGCAATATGTGCTAGAAGCGCCGCTAGGCCTCCCACCAACTCCTGATGCCCTTGATGAGGAAAATAATGTCTATTTTACACGTCAGGAGGACCACAACTTAGTTCATTGTAGCATATTGTATGGGCTAGAGCCGGAACTTCGAAAGCATTTCAAAAATGGCAATGCCTTTGATACCATGGGTGAATTCAAAATGATTTTCGATACCCATGCTGCCATAGAGACTTATAATGCTTTTGAAAAGTTCTTTAACTGCATGATGGAAGACAACTACTCCGTTAGTGAGCACGTACTCAAAACATCTAGGTACGCCGATAAGCTTGTGTCCTTGGGAATAATGATTCCCATTGACTTAGGCATAAATTGTGTTCTCCAATCTCTGCCACCTAGCTACAAGAGCTTCGTGATGAACTACAATATGCAGGGCATGAAGAAGTCTCTCCCCGAGCTTCTGTTAATGCTTAAAACTACATAAGTGGAGATTAGGAAAGAGCATCAAGTGTTGATGATCAATAAGACCACCACCGGTTTCAAGAAAGACAAGAAGGCTAAATAAAAGGGAAAGAAGGGTGGCAAATCTATTGCCACACCTGAAAAAATCCTGAGCTGGCCTTAAGTCTCATACCGAGTGCTATTATTGTAAGGGTACTGGCCATTAGAAGCGCACTGCACCAAGTATTTGGCAGACAAGAAGGCCGGCAAGGCAAACAAAGGTATATATGATATATACATGTTATTGATGTGTACTTGAGTAGTACTCACAGTAGAACCTAGGTATTTGATACTGGATCGATTGCTAATATATGTAACTCGAATCAGGGGCTGTGGAACAAGCGACCGCTAGCAAGGGGTGAGGTCAAGATGTGTGTCGGCAATGGATCAAGAGTTGATGTGATTGGCATCGGAATTCTACCTCTCCACCTACCGTCGGGATTAGTGATAAATCTAAATAATTGTTTTTTGGTGCCTGCACTAAGAATGAGATTGTATCAGGATCGTGTTTGATGCGAAGTGGTTATTCATTTAAGTCTGAAAACAATGGTTGTTTGGTTTATATGAATGATATCTTTTATGGTCATGCACCTATGATGAATGGTTTATTTCTGTTGGATCTCAATAATAGTATTACACATATTCATAATGTTGATGCTAAAAGGATTAAACTTGATGATGACATATCTGCATATATGTGGCACCGCCGTCTATGTAATACTAGGGTTAAACGCATGAAGAAACTCCATTCCGATGGACTTTTGGAGTCACTTGATTTTGAATCATTTGATACATGTGAGCCATGCCTTATGGGCAAGATGACTAGAATTCCGTTTTCTGGCTCAATGGAACGGACGACAGATTTATTGGAAATCATACATACTGATGTATGTGGTCCAATCAGTGTGTCGGCGTGAGGTGGATATTGTTATTTTCTTACTTTCACGGATGATTTGAGTAGATACGGGTATATATATTTGATGAAACACAAGTCTGAAACCTTTGAAAAGTTCAAGGAAGTTTAGAGTGAAGTGGAAAATCATCGTAATAGAAAGATTAAATTTCTGTGGTCCGATCGTGGAGGTTAGTATCTTAGTTACGAGTTTACCGCACACATGAGAGATGATGGAATAGTTTCACAACTCACGCCTGCTGGAACACCACAACGTAATGGTGTTTCAGAACGTCGTAATCGTACTTTATTGGATATGGTTCAATCTATGATGTCTCTGACTGATTTTCCACTATCATTTTGGGGTTATGCACTAGAAACTGTTGCATTCACTTTAAGTAGGGTACCATCTAAATCTGTTGAAACGAAACCATATGAATTGTGGTTTGGAAACAAACCTAAGCTGTCATTTCTTGAGCTTTGGGGTTGCGATGTTTATGTGAAGAAACTTCAGCCTGATAATCTCGAATCTAAAGTGGAAAAATGCATCTTCATAGGATACCCTAAAGGAACAATTGAGTATTCCTTCTATCATAGATCCAAGGGCAAGGTTTTCATTGCCAAGAATCGAGCCTTTCTTGAGAAAGAGTTTCTCACGAAAGGTGTGTGTAGTCGGAAGGTAGAACTCGAAGAGCTTATTGAACCTTCTCTTCATGAAACCGCGAGTGGCGCAGTGCTAGAAATTGTTCTAGAGTTGACTTCACCGAATGAAGAGGGAACTAATGATAATGATCATGAAACTCCAAAAGAGGACACAACCAAACCTCGCAGGTCAAGCAAGACACGTGCAGCTCCTGAACTATACGGAAATCCTGTTATGAATTTCATGGTTGATGAAATATATGACCCTACAACGTATGAAGAAGCGATGATGAGCCCGGATTCCAAAAAATGGCTAGAAGCTATGAAATCCGAGATGGAATCCATGTACAAAAACCGGGTTTGGACCTTGGTGGAATTACCTCACGACCGAAAGGCCGTTGATAATAAATGGATTTTCAAAAGAAAAACTGATGCTGATGGTAATGTGATCATCTATAAAGATCGACTTGTCGCAAAGGGGTTTTGACAAATTCAAGGAGTTGACTACGATGAGACATTCTCACCCATAGCGATGCTAAAGTCGGTTAGGATTATGTTAGCAATTGATGTATATTTCGATTATGAAATATGTTAGATGGATGTCAAGACTGTGTTCCTCAATGGTAATATTGAAGAAGAGTTGTATATAATACAACCTAAGTGATGTGGGTATGCCTTATAGGTACCTAAGATTAGCCTATACGGTTCAACCCAAGAAGGAAAATTCAGGTGGCCCGCTAGAAGTTCGACATCTTGGAGAACACGACAAAGTGTAGATATAAACTTAAAGGAAAACCCTAACTTGTAACCGACTCGATCTGCTACCCCCGAGACCTGGCCTCTATATAAGGGCTAGGAGGGGGCGCCGAGAAACACCCACGCATACGCCCCCGTATACACACCACTAGATTGCATATGTGCACCATTGTAATCTTTGACTCCCTCGTAATCAAGAGCAGACAAGCAGGAATAGGGTACTCTACGAGGCATGAACTTGGGTAAACCTCGTCTCACCTATGTGCTTGTTTTCTAGCCGATCGATGCCTCCAGCGCTCCCCAATTCCTTGAACCTAAGTCCATCAACAATGGGCATTGATGAGTTAACCCCTCATCAATTGGCGCCGTCTGTGGGAATCGGGAGTCTTGATGTTGCGGTTTCCTTGGCCCCATCAATCGCGATCTATGACTCCACAACAGCGGAGACTCGCCTCCTTTTCGGCAACCTCGACTTCATCGTCCACGCGCCGGCAACTCCCTAGATTTCGTGTCCGTAGGCGACGAGGTTGGCTTGGAGATCGGGAGCTTACGCTTCCAAGTCGGTCAGCTGGGCACACTTCGCCTCCCTGATCAGCCAAAGGTTCCTACGATTGCCCATGCGTCGTGGTTCCCACTACCGATCGGCACCATGAGAAAACTCAATGCCTACATGAACCTACACACTAAAAGTGGTCTAGATACACTTCTTTCACAAAGATAAAACATCTTACATTTTGAAAAGGAGGGAGTACATCCATTCCGTAAAAGAAGGCCTATACTTCTTTAAAGTCAAACAATGATGACTGTTACCAAGATCATAGAAAAATATATTAAGGGTTAATTTGTGGCATTTGTGTCTATGAAAATATATGCCCCGATGTGTTGAATGGCGTTGGTTTGGCATGGTAGATGTTCCTGGTATGTTCTACAAACTTAGTCCAATTTTGCGTCGATTGACTTGCGAAAAAATTATATGCCTTATTTACTTTGGATTGGATGTAGTATTACATGGCATTTTTTAAGGCACTTAACATGTTTATTTCCATACCCTTCTCTATAAATTCAAGTTTCTCTCTGTGGAAGCAGTATCTACCTTTTATTATGTAGTTCATGGTATTTTAAGTCACTTCACATATGGGTTAGCATTCCCTGCTCTATAAGTTCATGAGATATACCATTGTAATGTCTATCTTGTTCGTCCAAATGTTAGTACAATAACTGCCTGCTCTGTAGATGGTGACAAATTTTATGGCACTTTTCATATTTGTTTGCAATCCTATTTCACAAGTTAAATCATTGTTTCTCTCTTGTTTGTGCTAAGGAGTGATTATAACTACATTCTATTTTGTCGCCATGGCAAACTTTATGTCATCTAAATGTTTGTTTATATTCCGCCATTCCCTGCTCTACGTGTTCAAAAGTGATTATACTATAATGTCTATCTAGTTCTATGTAAATAGCAACAACCACTATCTGATATTATTTCCTCTCACATGGAACATGGAGAATCGTAGAGTGCATCGCCCCTAGAATCTTTTAAGTACCTATTGCTTTCTATTGTTGAATGCAAACCTGTTTTATCTGAATGAGTGCCTGAACCTATTTTGGAGCAACAATAAAGTAGATGGATTGTCTATCCAAGTACTAGATGCGATGGATGTCTTCAAAGAACAAACTGACAATAGGATGTCCTCCAACAGGACTGCACAAAGAGAAATAGTAAGTCTCTTGTTTTTACTGAGACGTGCTTAGTGTCAGATGCTTGTTTGTATGAGGTACCACATGATTCGGTTAATGATTAGAACAAGGTTGACCTTAAACAAGACTGGAAAAAAACCAAATGTAAATCCCTCGATTTATAATTCAATGTGCTTACCTGATTTTGGTGATGATCTATTCTTTCTATATTTGACTTGTGTTCATCTATCTATCTATCTATATATACGTTGACTAGTCCATGATTAGGTGGTGGTGATTTAAGTATATCCACTTTTATGCTACATTTTTCTGCTGTGTAACAAAGACCAATTGTAAATCTTTCGATTTAAAATTCACTTTTCTCACACAATCATCATGATGATCTATTCTTTGCTATGCTTGACTCATCATCATATCTATCTATCTATCTATATATTTATCTATCTATACATATATGCATCAACTAGACTATGATTAGGTGGTGGTAATTTAAGTATATCCACTTTTATGCGAATTTATAGTCTATTATAGTATTTTCTGCTATATTTAAGAGTTTGTGTGCACTCTGAGGTAGTCACATTGTCTAGTGTCAGCACCACATGAGTTGTCCAATGATTAGAACAAGAGTAACTTTAATGGTACTGCACAAAGACCAAACGTAAATCCCTTGATTTATAATTCAATTTGCTCACTCAATCATGGTGGAGATCTCTTTTTGCTATATTTCACTGATGATCTTCTATCTATATATATGTTAACTAGACCATGATTACGTGGTGGTGATTGAAGTATATCCACTTTCTGATAATCTATATTCTATTATAATATTAGAGATCACCACCATGATTGAGCTTATGTGCACTTTGGAGGTAGTAACATAGTCTAGTGTTATATGTATGATACTAGTATAAATTACTTGGTCTTGGTGGGGAGTAACTTTGACTAGTAAAAATGCATACAATACTAGTCCAAGTTACTCTACCAACACTAAACAGGGTCTAGATACACTCGTTTAACAAAAGCCATAACATCTTATATTTTGAAACAACATGATCCCTAGTTACTATATATTTGTAGTATAAACATATTAATATGATCTAGAAGTCTATCGTTCACCTGGTGTTTGATTGCTTAATTCATTACCTCAATAGCTACTCTACATGATACACATATAGATTGTATTGCCAATTTGATTCTTTAGTTTGCTCATGATTAAATCAATGTAATGATTTTCTTAACTTTAACGGTCAGAGCACCGCATTGTCAAGGCGGAAGCTGTGAGTTCGGTTCCCGTAAGTTCCAAACTAGGGATGGTAGTTTCTGTGAGAAATACAATGTTTGATTAATAATAAACAAGAGATTTTCATCTATACATGATCAGATGATGTTGAAAGTTTAATATTACCCACCAGATGGTTCAATTGGTTATGGCTCCTGTGAATTTTTAGTTGACTTGTGTCAACACCCGGATTTTTAATCCCAGATGTATGTTATGTCATTCATCGCAATCCCAGGATTACCATTTTTGCAAGACATAACAGATTGGATATCACAGTACATCATCCATTACAAACCATAAATAAGGTCTTACACAAATAAGGATCTCATGATCCAGTCTTAATACAACAAGAAGCGGAAATAAAAGATAAGCGTAGCGGTGGGGTCCATCTTCAGGGGCACATGCAATGCTGACGAAGGAAGATAGTCCTAGTTGTCATAGCCGTCCTGCTGGCCATCATCTTGGTAGTCTCCTTCATAGTCTGGTCATGAGGATAGCCAGGGACAAAAGCCATGAGTACTCTTTAAGTACTCGCAAACTACCACTAACAAGTAGGATAGTTCTAAAGTAAAGTGATAACTCTAAGTTTAACTTGTCAAGTTAAGTTTGAAACCTAAGCTGAGTTCATAAGCAAAGAAAGATAAAATAAAGTTCTAGAATCACTTAAGTTGGGAAGCTAGTGTCATAAACACAACCCTATTGTGGTCAAGTCAAGATTCACCATTCATTTCATAAGTTTTTTTGAAAACATCTGACAACGAAACAGTATGGCCATTCCAACTGTCCATAAGCACAGACGCGTCTATTCGAATAGTTTGACACTCTGTAGAGGTGGTACACTTTCACCACAAGATTCGATACATCTGTCAGGGATAACCCTGAATCATCATACTTAGTATGCAGATAATCAAACATAACCTTTCATTTACACACCCTAGTATAAGCACCTCTCCTATGAGCATGGCCTCCCAACTATGACCATCTGTCATCTTGGGCACTGCATAGGTGGACAACATTGACAGGTAGCCTCAGCTCAAACCTCTCCCGCGAGGGAACTAATACTAATGCATATAAATTTTCGGCGAAGCCTTACCCAATTCAGGTATTGTGGTCGTACGGTAAATTTGGAATGGTATCGCATCCGAATCCAACCATCAGTTTTGTAAAAGGATTAAGGCTCATGCCTCAACATTTTCACCATCATAAACCATTTATGTTTCTCAACACATGTCAAAACATCTCAATGGAATGACTCATCATTCCATGGTTTTCATAATTCATTTTCACCAAGTATTCCCAAATAAAGTGACTCAAGTTTTTATCTACTCTAAACTACTAAGTTAAGAGTGTTCACTAAGGTGAAAATGATGGGATCAATCTCGTGCCATAGAATGACATCTAAAGTTATCTAAATAGGTCAAGTTTTATACTCTTTATGCTACCTTCAAAACAAGTAAAGAACTTTGATAAAGTAAAGGAAGTAAAGCTTGGAAATAATAGTTGGGGTAAGTAATAGTCAAGGTGTTATAACCAAAGCTTGCCAAAAGCATCTACTTAGATTATCTAGCTTTCAAGGGTTAGCTTGCATTGTTAATGGTGGCTTGCCTTGTGCAGTGCAGTGGTTGAAGTTTGCTTCCTCCTATTGATAGAACTCCTCCTCCTCGGAAGCTTGGTCGGTACTATCGTCTATAAATACATACGGAGTACACAATCACCAAACAATACTTAACTAGTCTAATTATCACTCTAAGGCACACATTTCATGATCTATTATCATCACAGGCATGACAAGTTTAATTAACTAGTTTCATTCCTTTTATTTAAGAAAATTAATTTCTACTCATTGAAAAATTAACTAAGATTTAATATTCACCACTTAAAATATGGGCTCATGCGGACACATGTCATCACCACATATTCTAACATGTGGGAATGTGATTTAAAGGTTGGATCACAATTACTTTGGTTTAAGTTTATTATTTAATGATTTAAAGTGACTAGAAATGCCTATATAGCATTATTTGGTACTAGTCCAAAGTCACTACATGTAAACCTTGATATTATTACATATTCAGATTGGTATGGTGAAATCTGATTTTTGATAGTTGGAATCAACTGAAAAGCTATCATGGTTGATTTTATAAAAATGTTGCAAGGTGCAAATGCTTCTGTTTTGTTATTTTTACTACGAGAGATCTCTAAATCTAATTGAATTAAATCCAACGGGCTTGGGTAGATCATTTCATTAGCTTTCTAACAAAATTGGAATCACTCCATTTGGATTTGTAAATCTCTCTGAATAGAATTTCAAACTAGGGGGCAGAACTAAGTTTAAACTAAAATGGAAAAATCCGAATTCAAACTAAATGGGTCGCGCGGGAAAGCTAACGGGTCGGCCCATTGACACTACGCGGCACAGGGCACAGCTGACCGGGGGGTCCACTGGTCAAAGGCTCATTACACGCAAAGAGGTACGGGGCGATGTGGGCCGTTAGATTAGAAATAGGATCAACAGCTGGGGCTCGTCGTCAACGACGGACAGGTCGCCGGTGAGGTTTAACCCTAGCGGCTCAGTGGGGGTGCTCAGGGGGCATACCAGGGCTCCAGCGACGACGGCGATGGGGGCAAAGAAACTCGTGGACGACGGTGAGCTCAGGGGTCGTCGAGGCAGCTATGGGGGTGGTCGCAATCAGCGGGGCCCTTCTCCTCCAGAGGCGGCCAGCTCCGATGAAATTCTGGCGACTGCGAGCTCGAGCGGCTCCGGGGAGAAGTGGGGACTGATCAGTGGCAAGAGGGGAGGTGAGTGGTGTGCAGAAAATGGCTGGGGGTGGCCTCTATTTATAGCTCGACGATGCGACCGAGAGTAATGGGCGGGCGGCCCCAGGGAGGGCTGCACAGCGTGCTAGCAGCGTGGCTCGAGGTAGGGGATGGTGGCTGGTCTCCTGGCGATGCTCTACAGGGTAAATGCGGGCCTAGGGACGGTGGCGTTTAGTCGGGCGGTGCGCACGCTCTGAGCGGTAGAGGCGGCGATCTTCACGGCGAGCAGTGGCTGTGGTGCATTTGGCGGCAAACGGGCATGTCTGGGGTGTTCCCTGGGTCGTGGCGATGCGGTGGGCGCAGGCCGTGGTCGAGGGGCGGCGTGTGCACCCGTGTCGGGCGCGATGCTCTGGCGTGTGCTCGGCATGGCGCAGACACTCTGGGTGTGGCGCACTGCGGGTGGTGCACGGATCGGCTGTGCTCGGGGAGGGGACAGAGAGTGGCGGTGAGGTCTGGGCTAGCTTGTAGACATGGTGAGAGATAGAGGGGCGGTCTGCTGCAGCGGTTGCAAGTTAGGCCGGCGACATGGTGCTCGGGGTGGCTTGTCACTGCTCCTAGGGACAAAGGGGTGAGTTGTTTTGGGCCTGGTTGGATCAAGTGGAGACAGAGGGAGTAAATGGAGATCAACTAGGGGCAAAACCCTGTAGAAAATAGTGAGCTAGGATTAGAGTTAGATTCTTGCCTGCCAAGTGTTTGTGGAAATGGCCGCAAGAAAAATACTTTTGAATTTTGCAAAGATTTTTGGTGGGTGTGATGGTAATAAGCTTGAGACTCTGTGGTTGCTTGGGTTTTTTAAATTGAGCTTGTTTGAGTGGTTTTTGAAATAGTGGGATCTTCCCATATGAAATAGATTCAATTTTCAAATGCCAATTAAAATTAGTGTTTGAAAGTTTTTGGCAGATCACAAGGTGGGCCTTGGTACCTCATTATGTGTACTAGCAAGGGGTGCAAAGATCCACATTTTTTTTGTTAGGATTTGAGTACTAGGAATAGCCAAAGTAGGCATGTTGATTAAAATGGCACAAATGACCATTCTCTTCATTTATTCATTTTGATTTGTTTTTCTTTGGGATTTGTTTGGGAATGATCTAGATGATGTTTATTTCACCTCAGAATCTTTTTACAAGCAATGGATCACTTAATCATGGAAATTCAAATCAACTCCTAATTTAAATGCACACACATATGAATACTTTAATAATTTTAATTGGAAAAGTTTTTGTTAACCCTAATTTTGATGATTTGGATCTTAATAACCTTGGATTGAAGTTTTGGGATGTTACAAACCTTCCCCTCTTAAAAAAATCTCGTCCCGAGATTTACAAAGAAAACTAGGAACTAAAGAGATATGCGAACTCTATCCTAATGTAATATTCTCGCTCCCAAGTGGCTTCGTCTTCGGTATGTTTGCTCCATTGAATCTTGAGAAACTTGATACTCCTGGTCTTGGTGGTTCTGTAAGCTTCTTCTAGGATTCGGATGGGCACTTCACAATAGGTCAGGTCATTGTTGATCTCCACAGCTCTGTGATCGATGTTCTTGAAAACTTCAGTCTTCTCCGGCACTTCCAAGCATTTGAGAAGTAAGAAGATATGGAACACATTGTGGATGGCAAACATTTCTTTTGGTAGTTCCAGTTGATACGATACTTCTCCTCGACGATTCAGAATCTTGAAGGCCCCGATAAATCTAGGGGCTAACTTTCCTTTTAAACTAAGCGTTGCATTCCCTTCAATGGTGAAACCTTGAGATATGCAAAATCTTCGACATTGAAAGTCAGGTCTCTCCTTCTCTTGTCAGCATAACTCTTCTATCTGGATTGGGCGGTTTTGACGTGACTTTGTGAACCTTCTCTTCTGCTTCTCGGAGAATGTCGGGTCCAAAGATCTGACTCTCCTACTTGTGACCAATTCAAAGGGGTACGACACTTCCTTCCGTATATGAACTCAAATGGTGCCATCTGTAAACTAGCTTGATAACTGTTATTATATGAGAATTCTGGGAAAGGCAGGCAGTCTTCCCATTTTGAATCGTATTCCAACACACAAGCTCTTAACATATCCTCTAGGATCTGGTTGACTCTCTTAGTATGTCCATCAGTTTGCGGGTGATAAGCGGTGCTGAAGTTCAACTTGGTGCCTAATCCTTCCTGCACTTTCTGCCAAAATCTCGAGGTAAACTGGGTTCCTCGATCTGATACTATGGTCTTGGGGGTTCCATGCATACAAACAATCCTAGCAATATACAATTCTGCTAGCTTCGAACTCTAGTAAGTTGTCTTGACGGGGATAAAGTGAGATACCTTGGACAGTCTATCAAATATGACCCAGATTGAGTCATTTCCCCTACTGGAAGTAGGCAAACCGGTGATCAAGTCCATTCCGACGGAATCCCATTTCCATTCCGGAATTTGCAGTGGTTGCAACAGTCCTGCGGGTCTCCAATGCTCTGCTTTCACTCATTGACAGATGTCACACTTGGCGATGTAGCTTCCGATTTCTCTCTTCATCTTGTGCCACCAAAATTGCTCTTTCAAATCTTGATACATCTTCGTTCCTCCGAGGTGGATAGAATAAAGAGTATCATGAGCTTCCTGTATGATAACTTGCTTCAGCTCCGAATCTGCTGGCACACAGATATGTCCTTTGTACCACAGAACTCCTGCTTCGTCTTAAGTGAATCCAGGTACCTTTCCTGTACCAATACAACGTTTGATTCCGTCGATACTTTCATTTCCCTTCTGGGCTTCCTTGACTTGACTAATCAAAGTGGGTTGAAGTTCAATGATAGCTAAGAATCCTTTGCTAACTAATTTAGTCCTGAACTGCTCCAACTGCTCATACAAACGTGGCTACTTCTCCTTGATCATGGTGTTTAGCCTACACGGCAATCTGCTAAGAGCATCCGCTACCACATTGGCTTTGCCGGGGTGATAGTGAATGTCAAGGTCATAATCCTTGATTAACTCTATCCATCTCCTTTGCCTCATATTCAGCTCCTTCTGAGTGAAAATATACTTTAAGCTCTTGTGATCTGAGTAAATCTCACAGCGATTACCCATCAGATAATGACGCCATGTCTTCAATGTCAAAACTACAACTGCTAATTCAAGATCATGAGTCTGATAGTTCTGCTCATGCTGCTTTAGTTGTCGAGACAGATACACGATGACTTTTCCTTCTTGCATCAATACACATCCGAGACCAATCTTGGATGCATCACAATATACATCAAACGACTTCTTGATGTCTGGCATGATCAATATTTGGGCTAATATCAATCTCTTCTTCAGCTCCTGAAAACTGGTGACATTTGTCGGTCCATTCAATCTTCTTGTCCTTCTTCAGCAACTGTGTCATGGGTCTGACGATGCTCAAGAATCCTTCTACAAACTTGCGGTAGTATCCTGCTAATCCTAGAAATGCACGGACTGGGGTTTGAGTGGTTGGGGCTTCCCATTCTTCGACATCTTTGATCTTGGCGGGATCAACAGATACTCCTCTGGCAGACACAATATGTCCTAGGAATCCTACTTCTTCCGGCCAAAACTCACACTTGCTGAACTTGGCATACAACCGATGCTCTCTCAGGGTTTCTAAGATGATTCTCAGGTGTTTCTCATGCTCTTCTTATGACTTGGAGTAGATCAGGATATCATCGATAAACACAACTACAAACTTATCTAGGAAATTCATAAAGATCTTTTTCATGAGAACCATGAAATAACCAGGGGCATTTGTTAATCCAAAAGACATGATCGTATACTCGTATAAACCATAGCGAGTAGTAAAGGCGGTCTTCGGAATATCTGTTGCACGAATCTTAAGTTGGTGATAACTAGTCCTAAGATCCTTCTTTTTGCGCTGGAGGCTAAGAGACTGACGGTCCTTGACAAGAAGTGAGAAAGTCTGGGCCTTCTAGCACGGTTGTGGTTGGCAAACTCCCTAGCATTGTCCAATTCCTTCTGACGATCGTACAGCAGGAAGTCAAGGTTCTCCACTTGGCACTTCAGTTCTGGATGACTTGGCATCTCCATCGGCATTCCCATGAAGTCACGTCTTGCGTAGTGAAAAAAACGGGTTCCTTGGATTTGGTTGACGCTAAGGCACATAGACGTGCGAGAGCTTCATGCATTGCCCTGGATAATCTATCTAGCCAATTGTTCTCTCTCACAGAGAATTGGATTCTCCCGGACGTTGGTGCTTCGATGCTTCCTCTAAGATCAGCAGTGACTAGCTACTGCAAATCTCCTCCTAAGGGTCCTGGAAGTTGAGCTCCAAGAAACTCCGGATGTGGGCATTCTAGTAACTCTGACAGTGAATCCAGATCCCTCTCCAAGATTAGTTGACCTCCGTTTCCCAACTGGTAGAACTTGCTGAACTGAGTCTCCATCTACAAGAATTAAGGATGAGGAAATTAGTGAAGTGATCAAGTGTGTCAAATTTTAAGTAGTAGTGTAAGAATTTTGAGGAACATGAATTTTTGAGAAAGAATGAATTCCCAAGGATAAGAGAGGAAATAGTTTTTCATAAATACTCACTTTGGTTTTGAAACTAAGTTTTTGTTTGGACGTCCATTCTAACTAGGGTCTCCTATGGTCAGGATGGCTCTGATACCAACTTGTCAACACCCGGAATTTTAATCCCAGATGCCTGTTATGTCATTCATCGCAATCCCAGGATTACCATTTTTGCGAGACATAACAGATTGGATATCACAGTACATCATCCATTACAAACCGTAAATAAGGTCTTACACAAATAAGGATCTCATGATCCAGTCTTAGTACAACAAGCAGCGGAAATAAAAGATAAGCGTAGTGGTGGGGTCCATCTTCAGGGGCACATGCAATGCTGACGAAGGCAGATAGTCCTAGTTATCATAGCCGTCCAGCTGGCCATCACCTTGGTAGTCTCCTTCATAGTCTGGCCATGAGAATAGCCAGGGATAAAAGCCATGAGTACTCTTTAAGTACTCGCAAACTACCACTAACAAGTAGGATAGTTCTAAAGTAAAGTGTTAACTCTAAGTTTAACTTATCAAGTTAAGTTTCAAACCTTAGCTGAGTTCAGAAGCAAATAAAGATAAAATAAAGTTCTAGAATCACTTAAGTTGGGAAGCTAGTGTCATAAACACAACCCTATTGTGGTCAAGTCAAGATTCATCATTCATTTCATAAGTTATTTTGAAAACATCTGCCAACGAAACAGTATGGCCATTCCAACTATCCATAACCGTGGACGCGACTATTCGAATAGTTTGACACTCTGCAGAGGTGGCACACTTTCACCACAAGATTCGATACATCTGTCAGGGATAACCCTAGTATAAGCACCTCTCCTATGAGCATGGCCTCCCAACCATGACCATCTGTCATCTTGGGCACTACATAGGTGGATAACATTGAGTGGTAGCCTCAGCTCAAACCTCTCCCGCAAGGGAACTAATACTAATGCATATAAATTTCTGGCTAAGCCTTACCCAATTCATGTATTGTGGTTGTACGGTAAATTTGGAATGGTATCGCATCCGAATCCAACCATCAGTTTTGTAAAAGTATTAAGGCTCATGCCTCAACATTTTCACCATCATAAACCATTTATGTTTCTCAACACATGTCAAAACATCTCAATGGAATGACTCTTCATTCCAAGGTTTTCATAATTCATTTTAACCAAGTTTTCCCATCTAAAGTGACTCAAGTTTTTATCTACTCTAAACTACTAAGTGAAGAGTGTTCACTAAGGTGGAAATGGTGGGATCAATCTCATGCCATAGAATGACATCTAAAGTTATCTAAATAGGTCAAGGTTTATACTCTTTATGCTACCTTCAAAACAAGTAAAGAACTTTGATAAAGTAAAGGAAGTAAAGCTTGGAAATACTAGTTGGGGTAAGTAATATTCAAGGTGTTATAACCAAAGCTTGCCTAAAGCTTGCAAGGGTTAGCTTGCATTGTTAATGCTGCCTTGCCTTGTGCAGTGCAGTGGTTGAAGTTTTCTTCCTCCTCTTAATAGAACTCCTCCTCCTGGAAAGCTTGGTCGGTACTATTGTCTATAAATACATACGGAGTACACAATCACCAAACAATACTTAACTAGTCTAATTATCACTCTAAGGCACACATTTGATGATCTATTATCATCACAAGCATCACAAGTTTTATTAACTAGTTTCATTCCTTTTATTTAAGAAAAGTAATTTCTACTCATTGAAAAATTAACTAAGATTTAATATTCACCACTTAAAATATGGGCTCATGTGGACACATTTCATCACCACATATTCTAACATGTGGGAATGTGATTTAAAGGTTGGATCACAATTACTTTGGTTTAAGTTTATTATTTAATGATTTAAAGTGACTAGAAATGCCTATATAGCATTATTTTGGTACTAGTCCAAAGTCACTGCATGTAAACCTTAATGTTATTACATATTCAGATAGGTATGGTAAAATGTGATTTTTTAGAGTTGGAATCAACTCAAAAGATATCATGGTTGATTTTATAAAAATGTTGCAAGGTGCAAATGCTTCTATTTTGTTATTTTTACTAGGAGAGATCTCTAACTCTAATTGAATTAAATCCAATGGGCTTGGGTAGATCCTTTCAGTAGCTTTCTAACAAAATTGGAATCACTCCATTTGGATTTGTAAATCTCTCTGAATTGGATTTCAAACTAGGGGACAGAACTAAGGTTAAACTAAAATGGAAAAATCCTAATTCAAATTAATGGGTCGCGCGGGAAAGCTAATGGGCCGGCCTAGTGACACTACGTGGCGTGGGGCACAGCTGACAAGGGGGTCCACTAGTCAGGGGCTCATTACACGCGAAGCGGTACGGGCTGATGTGGGCCATTATATTAGAAATAGGATCAACGGCTGGGGCTTGTCGTCGACGACAGACAGGTCACCGACGAGGTTTAACCCTAGCGGCTCGGTGGGGGTGCTGAGGGGGCGTACCAAGGCTCCAGCGATGACGGCGATGGGGGCAAACGAACTGGTGGATGACGGCGAGCTCAGGGGTGGTCGAGGTAGCTCCGGGGGTGGTAGCAATCAGCGGGGCGCTTCTCCTCTAGAGGCGGCGAGCTCCAGTGAAATTCCAGCGATGAGCTCAGAAGTGGGGACTGATCAGTGGCACGAGGAGAGGTGAGTGGTGTGTAGAAAATGGCTGGGGGTGGCCTCTATTTATAGCTCAACGACGGGACCGAGGGTGATGGGCGGGCGGCTCCAGCGAGGGCTGCACAGCGTGCTAGCGGCATGGCTCGAGGTAGGGGACGGTGGCTGGTCTCCTGGCGATGCTCTATTGGGTAAATGCGGGCCTAGGGACGGTGGTGTTTACTCGGGCGGTGCGCACGCTCTAAGCGGCAAAGGCGACGGTGTTCACGGCGAGCGGTGGTTGTGGTGCATTTGGCAGCGAACGGGCATGTCTGGGGTGTTCCCTGGGTCGTGGCGATGCGGTGGATGCGGGCTGCGGTCGAGGGGCGGCGTGTGCACGCGTGTCGGGCGCGGCGCTCTGGCGCGTGCTTGGCATGGCGCAGACACTCTGGGCGCGGCGCGCTGCGGGTGGTCCACGGCTCGAGGAGGGGACAGAGAGTGGCGGTGAGGTCTGGGCTAGCTTGTAGACATGGTGAGAGATAGAGGGGCGGTCTGCTGCAGCGGTTGCAAGTTAGGCCGGCGACATGGTGCTCGGGGTGGCTTGTCACTGCTCCTAGGGACAAAGGGGTGAGTTGTTTTGGGCTTGGTTGGATCAAGTGGAGACAGAGGGAGTAAATGGAGATCAACTAGGGGCAAAACCCTGTAGAAAATAGTGAGCTAGGATTAGAGTTAGATTCTTGCCTGCCAAGTGTTTGTGGAAATGGCCGCAAGAAAAATACTTTTGAATTTTGCAAAGATTTTTGGTGGGTGTGATGGTAATAAGCTTGAGACTCTGTGGTTGCTTGGGTTTTTAAAATTGAGCTTGTTTGAGTGGTTTTTGAAATAGTGGGATCTTCCCATATGAAATAGATTCAATTTTCAAATGCCAATTAAAATTAGTGTTTGAAAGTTTTTGGCAGATCACAAGGTGGGCCTTGGTACCTCATTATGTGTACTAGCAAGGGGTGCAAAGATCCACATTTTTTTTGTTAGGATTTGAGTACTAGGAATAGCCAAAGTAGGCATGTTGATTAAAATGGCACAAATGACCATTTTCTTCTTTTATTCATTTTGATTTGTTTTTCTTTGGGATTTGTTTGGGAATGGTCAAGATGATGTTTATTTCACCTAAGAATCATTTTAGAACCAATGGATCACTTAATCATGGCAATTCAAATCAACTCCAAATTTAAATGCACACACATATGAATGCTTTAGTAATTTTAATTGGAAAAGTTTTTGTTAACCCTAATTTTGATGATTTGGGATGTTACAACTTGGATTAAAGTTTTGGGATGTTACAACTTGTGATTGCATCAATGCTATATTCTTACGTGCACTACAAGAAAAGTTTCCTTCCGCAATGACTTGGCCTGACGATCGTCGTAGAAGGCGCGTCTTCCTTGAAGAATTTCTGGGCTCGACCGTGGCCGATGGAAAACTTATTTTTGCGGTTTCACGGCCCTAAACTACGACAGAACCGCTAAAAGCATGGAGGAAGCTTAGCTGGCGCGTGGCAGAAGGAAGATTTTTGTTTCCTCGCGCTATGTTGCCTCGCCAAAGTCTTTTGAGGAGTGTGGGTCCCAGACATTAGTGTCTCTAGCGTACCATACTTTTTGGTCGTGCCTCTCTTATTTGAACTCGATAATGCTGCTCGACGCGTCTTCCGTTTAGTCAGGCTGCTGCGTCCCACATGTCAGCCTCTCATTAGAAGAATCGTGTTTATGATGGAATTTTTTCCTTTGCTCGCACTACCCTTTTCCGAAGTTGATAGTGTTACTTGGTGCATCTACCGTTTAATCAGGTTGTTGGGACCCGCATGTCATCCTCTCATTAGAAGAAACGTGTGTATGATAGAAATTTTTTCCTTCGCTCACGCTGCCCTGTTCCAAAGTTGATAGCGTTGCTTGATGCATATACCGTTTAATCACGTTGCTAGGACCCACATATCATCCTCTCATTAGAAGAAACGTGTGTATGCTAGATTTTTTACCCTTTGTCACGCCTTCATGTTCTAAACTTCATAGCGTTGCTTGTTGCATCAGCCATTTATTCAGGCTGGTGGGTCCCCTATGTTAGCCTCATATTAGAAGAATCATGGGTATGATGGAATTTTTTCTTCTCTAGCTCTACCCTAATTCAAACTAGAGATCTTTGCTCGACGAATCTGCCATTTTCCCACGCTGCGGGGTCCCCCATTTCAGCCTCTCATTACAAGAAGGATGTGCATGCTTAACTTGTCTTCTCGCTCGCACCTCCCTGTTTCGAACTCGCAACGTTTCTCGATGCAGCATCTGTATAAGGTTGCGTTGTTGGGTCCCACATATCAGCTTCTCTTTAAATGAAACATGCGTATGATGGACGTTTTTTGGCCATGTCCGCTATTTTTACCTTGGAAACTTGTTTGATCCCAGCTGACAGCCACTATTTGAAAGAAACGTGGATATGTTGGACTATTTTTTGGGGTCCTAGATGTTAGCCTCGAAGTACAAAAAATGCTCATAAAGGACGAATTAAAAAGATTCGGGGCTAACTCTGGGCAGATGCCCTATTCGTCATGGCTTGTATTCCATGGGCTCACTCCTAAATTGAATGGGATATGGTCGATGGCCAAAAGACCACAAAATGGCAAAATTAGAAGGTTTTGGGCTATGCTTGGGGCTGATAGGCTAATTTCATGGGCTCTGTTTGGGCCTCCTGGGTCCGACGTGTCAGCTTCTCTATAAGTGCAATGTGTGTATGATGGTATTTTTTCGGTGGCGTCCGCTATTTTCACAATGGCAAGCGTGTATGGTCTTCCTTCTAGGGCCCTTATGTCAGCCTCTCTGGTATGTTCTGGCTCGTAGGTCCCCGATGCAGCCTTGTATGTTCTGTCAGGTGGGTCCCCGATGCCAGCCTCTTTGCACAAGTATTTAAGCTTTTTTTTCAAACACACCCTCAAAAATAAACTCGAGGGATGTTGCAGGCTGGTGGGTCCGTGATATCAGCCTCTCCGTAATGCGATATTGCTAGAAGAAGAAAAATGTAAACCCAAGACACAGACACACATGCGATTCAAAAAAAAGACCTTCAAATCAAATAACTTAAATTGAATGTGCTCCTACTACAACAAAGATATTTATAGAAAAAATATCATAGGCTGAATTAAAAAGAATTTGGCTATTCTACATAGGCTGCTCTACGTGGGTTATACTCCCTAGGCTATGCTCCATGGGCTTCTTTCTCAAATTTCATTGGGCTGTTCTCAGCAGTCCCCTGACCCTAAAAGGCCGAATTAATATGTTACTGGCTATGCTCCATGGGCTCCTTTCTCAAATTTCACTAGGCTTTGGTCAGTAGTCCCCCGACCTCGAAAATACCAAATTAAAATGATCTAGGCTAAAGAGGGGTTGAATGAGCTACTAGATTTCTTTTCCTGGTTAATAAAAATTGCATTGTGATGTGCTCGGCCGGATTCGAAACAAAGACCTCAGAGAGGGATGGGAAAAGCGATAATTCTTTTTGGCAGATATTCATGTCAAAATTCAGCAGTAGAAAATAAGATAGAAAAATTATCAATGAATTCAAAGTTCATATTCAGCAGCATTTCAAAAGTGACCAATTCAGCGATACAAACATTAGAATACAATAGCAGTATAGAGAGAACCAGTTCTTGTTCCAGCTCTAAAAAAACCTTGTCGCGTGATCAGTTTGCCCTTTTCACGAGATACACTCGAACATTGGAGCAAGCAAAATTGATGATCGAATGTGCTTTGATTACCTTCTTCTCACATCAATGCCTGTGTGACCCCTGTATGCAACCCAAAATTCCCAAGTCTCATCCAGATCGTGACAAGGCCATGTTTCAAAAGAAAAGTAAGACTATCTATTTCCATTGATTTAAACAAGTACCAGTACAAAAGTATATCCACAAAATGTGTTAGTAATAGCAACAACAGAACATTTTTACAGATTCACTAGCTTTCCAGATTGAAATTCAATAGAAGTACAGAGATAATAAGTTCTTGTTCCATCTCAAAAAACCTTGGCGCATGATTTATTTGCCATGTTCTCCAAACAGGCTCGATCATTGGAACAAGCAAAACTAACAATCAAGTCTACTTCTATGTGAATACCACCTCATTTCATCAATGCCTGTGTGACCCCCCATATGCAACCAAAAATTCCCAAGAGTCATCTAGATAACTGTGACAATACTAGGTTTCAAAAGAAAAACAAGACAATCTACTACACTTGATCTAAACAAGTAACAGTACATCACTATTAGTTCAACAAAATACTTTAGTAATAGCAACAACAGAACAAAGGAAAATCAAGACCATCTCCTGCCCTTGACCTAAACAACTATCACTCACTCTACTACAAAAAGTATTAACAAAGCAGGGGTGAGTACATGGTGTTCTCTACAAGACTTATGGCTGGTGGGGTTATTTTGCATAAAGGCATCTTTGTCTGTAAGATAAGAGGGAGTAGAAGCTCGTCTAGCCAGAATATGTTAAAAGGGGATAAGAGAGTGACATCTCCAAAGTATTGATCATCATATCTTTGATATCCACCAAACCATCTTCACCTCCTCGTACCCATGAGGAAGCATACTTAAGCACACGTTGATGTGCTAAGTTTTATGATTAGGTTAATGTTATCTATGATCTTAGAATTCAGTCACCAAGCGTTCATAACTATGAACATGGATTTTTCGAAAATATTAAACCCTCGAGGGGTGCACAACTTTACCCACACGTACCAACCGACTCTTAATGCCAAGCTATTAGCCCTCTTCCTTAGAAGGTTGGTAGAGGGTGGTTAGCCACAACCTTTGTCTTGCTTTCGACGAGACCATGAGTCATGCCATAAGGATGGTTCCACCATAACGGGTCAAATCTTGAAGCCACTCCCTAGAGATGGTGAGGCGAGGTTGGTTTACCAGGGGCGCTGTCAACCCCAAGTAAACCCAGTCCATGCTTCCCTACCTATTATGATGCAACTGCTTCTCCTCCTCTTTTGAAAATGTTTTCAATGCATCTGCCAAATGGAAAGCCCAAACTATGTGACTCATGGAATCTACTAGGCAAGTTAGTCAGTCGAGGGTTACCCAAGACCCGTGTGGCTATACGCTCGTCTCCGTTCCAAAGTCTAGAACTCGGTTCCTAGTGGTGGCGAGCATGAGACTATAAAAACCACATCCCACTATGGCCTCCCATACAAGCCTTAGCATGTTTACCTCACTTCACCACTGATATCATCTCATCACGTTCTCTTGTCATACTATATTCTCTGCATCTGATACATCATCTGGATGAACTAGCACTAACACCTAAGCATGGCTAAGCAAGACATAGATATAAGCTCTAGAAGTGCACACAAGCCAAACCTCGTTATGCTAGGAGCAGTGGATCAGCTAATATAAGCTCAAGGAAGTAATGCAATAGATATGACACTCTATCCATCGATAAAATACCATAATAGAATTGTATGCATCATGGCAAGAATTGAAATGCTTTCGAAACCAGAGGATTGCATAATGGTGGGGATATGCTTGCCTTTGCCTGTTGATAACCAATAATCAGATCTTTGGATATCTTGTTCTTGACTTGATTACAGTTGGTCAAGTATTGCTCATCGGTGTTCAATGGTGTTGATATCAGTCTTCGACCTCGGAGTTGGTATCGTATCCAACCAGGGAAGAACCAACACTAGAAAGGAAGGGAAATAATCAAGACATGGCATCGATGCAGTGCTCAAGCAAGGATGATGATATGACAAGTTAAATAGCACTGAAATGTAACCCTAAGGCATGCTTGGCAATTTTAAATAGGGTTTGAGGGGTCTAAACCTTAAAACATGGAAACCTCAGAGTCACTTACGGGGATTCATTTTATTCTTCTATTAAACTTGTTAATTGAAGTTGCTGAATAATGTGTGATTTTGATGCTATGTGATAGATCTCATTTTTCTGAACATGTTCATATATTATTTGTATTTTCTAACTTAAAATGAATTAGTTATGATTTTTCTCAATATAAATCCATTTTAAATCATTTTTTAAAACAATTAAACTTTTTGGAATTATATAAATTATTTATCCACCTAGCCCCACATGTTAGGTTTTTATTAATTACTGAAAACATTTTTGGAAAAGATTAAAACCTTGACAACCTGGGCCCACCTAGGATTTAGTATTTCTAGAAAATGATTACTGAAAAGATTTAAATAAAAAAAAGAATTGAATTGCACCATGCTGACGTCATGCTGCCGTCAGCAATGGAGCTCCTCGTCGATTGAGCGCGTGCGAGCTAGCTGGAGAGGGGGTGTTGTATGCGCTAATACGAGGAGCCAGAAACTGGCGGTGCAGCTTGCATATGGTTGTCGGAGCGGTGGCTACAGCGGAGGCTAGCAGCGACAGAGAGAGGCGCATGGTGCAGGCATGCTACAGGGCGAGAGGAAGAGAGTGGAGGGGTCTAGAAGGACCACAAGCTCATCAGGAGCGCCCTCGTGGGGTCGAAGTTCTCGGGGGAGGTCGGAGTCGACGGCGAAGGCAGCGGCCAGAGCTTGGGAAGGAGCTATCGATTGCGGTGCTTGGGAGCATCTCGGCTTGCGTGCTTGGACGGGGTGAACGAGTTAGTTTCAATGACGGTGACAACTTGGTGAGGGGAGCTCAGAATCAACGGGACGGTGAGGCACCTACATGCTAGGGTTTTGGCTGGGGAAGAAATTGGGGAAAAATAGGGAATTAGGGTTCGTCTTTGCGGTGCAGGGGTACTTGTAGATGACCAAGACGTCGATAGCGGTGATCTTGGTGCATGGCAGGCATCGCAACGCCAGCGAGCGATGGAGGCAGCGACACATAGCAGCTTCACATCGTCATCCTTCTGGCCGAAGAAGGAAGAAATGGAAAAAGAACGAGAAGGGGTACGGGACGCTCGCAGGCTGTAGTTGGGCTGGGTGGTCCATGGAAAAGCAAGAGATGAAGGCTTGAGATTGTTGCGTTGTGCATAAAAAATTGAGGAAGGAAGATGGGCTACGGCCCAGTTGTAGTTAGAGCTTTGTTTTTATTTTCTGAACCCTTTTTTCCATTTATGTTTTCCTTTTTATCTTTGCAAATACATTTCAAATATTTTTTCCACAACTTAAAAAAATACAAGAAGGTTTATGAAATATGGAAAAATAGCTGGGACCCCTTATAACAATTTGGGTTCGATGTATTTTGTAATTTTCAAAGTTTAAAACCCTTATGTATGGTTTTCAGAAAGAGAGGGTAAGGTTAGGGTTAGGGTTTTATATCTTTTCTTTTTTGAATTTTTGTCTTAGCAAATATAGATGATTCTCATGAATCCACAATCAACACTAATTGCTATTTAACTAAAATTGCGGTGTCACACTTGGTGACCCATGTGGTGAGCTCCTTGACCACCATAGTTTTTGTTCCGGCGTCCCCCTCCTTGGTTGCCGTCATGCCCGTTGCCGCGCTCACCGCCCTACCTCCCCTTCTTCTGACTATTGCGCTGGTCGTGAAGCCTCTTGAGCTTGTAACAGTCGTTAGTGGGATGCCCATACTTCTTGTGGAAGATGTAGTACAAGCAGTCTTCACTCTCCCCTTCTCCGTCTCCCTCATGGGGACTCTTCCGTTCGGGTTCGGTGGCGAGGACGGCGGCGGGTTTTTCTTGGGATCCTTTCTCTTGCTCTTGGTGGCACTTGAGTATTTGGGTGTGGTCTCCTCCTTGGAAAGGCTGAAAATTCGACCCGCCTCAGGCTTGGTGTACATCTCCACCATGACGAAAAGCTCGGCGACTGTGGTGAGATTCTCACTATGGATGCTAATGTTTTCCCTCATCCAGACGTCCTTGACTCCCTCGGAGAAGGCGGTGATGACGTTGGAGTCCGAGATCTTGGAAATCTTGTTACGACCTGGCTGAACTTTTGCAGGAACTTGAAGTGGGTCTCGCCAGGCTACTAGCACACCTGACAAAGGTTGTAGTAGGTGAGCAGGAGCTCGTAAGTCCCTTTGAAGTTGGCAATGAAGAGCGAGTAGAGGGATGAATATGAGGTGATGGATTCCTCCAATCGGTTCATCAACTAGGTTTAGGCGGTGTCGTTCAGGCTTAGGGGGAACCAATTTCTCCATGACACGTTCGTCACCCCCGCTTCCTCGATGCCCGTGGTGTAGAGATGTAGGAAATCGCATGGGTTGGCGGTCCCGTCGTAGGGCGATGGTATCTCCGGGCAGAACTTGTGTGCCACACTACACGTCGGAGTTCCTTGGTAAAGGTGAGATAGCCATTGCCTTGCACCTCCTTGCCACTAGCGAGTGCCGCACAATCTCCTCTACAATCTCCTCGACGATGCGGTCCTCCCGCCCGCGAGGGGGCATGGCGACTGCGCACATGGATACGGGAAGCGAGATGATCTAGTAGATGTTGCCTAACTGGGGTGCGGCATCATCGAGCTTAGGAGCATCGTTGGAGCCCTGGGCTAGATGTTGTCCCACAACCCGGGCGCCTTGTCCTCAGCCTAAGCCTACAGCCCCAGGGGGTGAGGGTGGAGATGTCGAGGAGCTTAGTGAGGCGCTCACACCACTTCTACTTTCTAGGTTCTACCGGCGGGTGGTACAGCAGCCCCTACACCATGCACTTGGCAGCCTCCAATGTGGGCTGGACCGTCTGGCTGCGAGCTGACACGGTGCGGGAGAGCGACATGTTGCCGGGCGAGGAGAGCTAGAGCACCCGCAAAGGGCAGAAGAAGGAGACATGCTCGTCCTCTATCCACAGAACTCCATGGTGGTGCATCAGGGGGCTCAGTCTAAGCCTTGCTCGCCGCATGGTGTAACATCCTCGAATCGGCCCTATGCAAGTTTCAACGATTCCCGCCAAACCCGCATAGAAACGATTCAAGGATGCCCACCAAGCACTTGTGTGCGGGTGGAAAATGAAGTAATACCATTACACAATAGTCCACGACGGAACCCACAGAAACATATATATACAACAACAACTCAACGAGTCAAGAATACAGATATACAGTACAAAGATCCAAATCACCTTGAAAATGATACAACATACGAGTACGGATAAGATGAAAATGGGGCTAAGAGCCCTGAAGAATAACCAATGGTGTCCATAACCCTGCCTCGGCCAAGCCGGAAGGTAACACTTCTAACGACGTCGAACTTATACATGTTAAACAAAAGGGGTGCCGACAAAGGGCAAAGGAAAAAGGGAGCAGTCAGTACTGAGGCTAGTACACGACAAGTCTAGAATTCGGCGGCTATCGCCTACATAGGTATGGTGGACTGAAGCGGCAGCGAAGCATGCACTAAACAACCTATAGAGACTCGATAAACTGTCGGCTATTAGAGAGAGATAAGAAAGAACTATTCGGAACCAACCTTATACTAACACCAACCATACCCATCCTAGTATTTCCCCCTCGATACCAAACGAGGAAGTCAAACCGAGGAACTCACACTGTTGGTAGTTTTATTCATTCCATTATAGTTGCAGCACTTACTAGTCAGATATAGATAGCATGAGTCATCCTTATATCATAAGCAGTGGGCAGTTTTAGTTAACCATTTTGTTGTAGTCGCAATACTTACTAGTCAGATACAATTAGCCAGAGATATCCCAAATCTAGCAATGGTTGGCACTTTTATTTACTCATTCCGTTGTAGTGAAACTAATTACTAGACATGTTAAAGTCAAATTTATAGCACTTCTTTAGTTATGGTTGTCTATGATCGAGATAATGTGCTCCAAGTTGTCCATAACCGCAGGCACGGCTTTCAGAAAGATTTACCCTGCAGGGGTACACAAATAACAAAACACGCACGATCAACCTCGGAAAAACCAAATAAAAACCCAACGAGGATTTCACGACAAAGCAATCACATGATTCATAAAATATTTCAGGGGGCCACCCCACTAAGCTACCTGCAACGAAGTTGGCTAGCTCCGAGACGGACCCAGGATTTGTGTCAATGACGGTAAATGACTGGGAACCCGAAAGTGTGACTAGGCTTGTCGATACAGCGAAAACGTGTCACGATCCAAAACAGTACAGGTGCTCCACGCACAATCATAAATAAAGCAGTAAAGCATGGCATATGTACAGGATAGTAATGAAGCCCCAAACTAGTTTGTGGCCCTAAGAAATAAGAAATGAATCAAGCTCTGGCTAAGGGGATTCATGGTCCCACATGCGGATAGTGCGATAGTCAAGGAACAGGTATCAAGTACTCGGGGTCTACGGGACACAAGTGAGCATGGAAGAACCAAATAACATATATAGCCGAGCAATGCCTCTACATTAGTTATATCTAATCACAGCATTTTAATTATCAAATTGTAATTAAAGTCATGATCATCTCCACCATTAAACATATGCCAACCTTCCCACCACGGTGGAACGACAACAACACGAAGGAGCACCTGAGCAAGCACTACGACTCGCAAGACCGACTATCTATCAAACAACAGGCAATAGGATGTGTCTACGGGAATATGGAGGCTACAAGGATTATAAATGGTGCACGACAACTAAAGCATCGCAACACGGATAACAGTAGATCAATAGGAGGAAATAAAGACTATTATAGCAAAAATAGGTAGAAAGGGGGAGATTGCTTGCCTAGAGAACATAGCCAAAGATACATTATCTGAAGGACTTGTCGACACTCGCATCAACTCATCGGCCTAATCTGTGAAGAATCAAAGCACTAAAAGATACACCGGATACACTATTTATTACTACGGCAGAAGATCGGGCATGATGCATGTATGATGCATGACATGGCAAGATGCGGTGCAATTAGGCAATATTACGTGGAACCGAGGTCCCGACAATTAATTAGGTTGTTCATGTTGTCTAGATACCCCGCAATTTAAATGTTATCTTGATAGGTTAAAACATGTCATCGATTCACTACACAAATTTGAATGGAGGCAAGATAAGACAAAAGTTGCCCGCATATGGTCTCCATATTTAATTATGAGGTGAATCAGCATAATGCCCCCAAACCACAAAATATGTATGTGACATGAACAATTTAATATGCAACAAGATAGATATCATATATTATAAAAATAGGGGTCTCGAGTAGGGTCACACATGTCGGTTCTAAAGGTCTTGGTGTTAACCAGGGGGGTCGACGGGGTTCAGGTTTGGTCTCGCATTTGGCATCCTTCGGTTCCATGTCAGCGTGCTTGACGTCCAAGATGGAGAACTCGGCGTTCCATGGCCGGGGTCTTCGGCTCCCTATCGATGACCTTGAGGTTCCAACTTGGTTTGCCGATGGAGAACTTGGGCTTCAGGGCTTGATTGTCGGTGTCGGTCTCCGGGTCTTGACATGGGTAGGTCTTGGTGACGATCTTGTCCACTCGGGATCTTGGTTAGTATCCTGATGTCTTTTCTGCAACACTATACTGAGTAGCTTCAAGTCACGCAGACGCCGCACCGTTATCCCAAAACACCAGATCACCAACACCTAGGGACATCTATCTCACCACCAAACATTGAGGATCTAAACTACTGTGAGGGGTTCCATGACTAAAGGCATGCGCCTGGCGCAACAACACGAGGAGTAGCTCTCAGACACGGCCCAGTGTGGCAGGGCGAGGATAGACGTAGATGAAGGCGGACCCACACAAGAGGGCGAGGGCGACGGTGGCGCTTGAGCAGAGCGAGCAGAGGCCGAGGTCATGCGTCATGGGAGGAGGCACACGGTGGGGCGGCGGAGCACCAGCGGAGCGGACGACGAGGTTCACCGGGTGTCCGGTGCACGGGCTCGCAGGTGAGGTCGAAGAGGATGATGTTTTGCTGACCGAAAACTTGGAGCTCGCGGGAGGGTTACGAGAAGGGTGGTGTCAGGGGGAACACGGCGAGAAGAGGATCGAGCCGGGGCGGAGTGCTTGTCTACAGAGGATGAGGCTGACGAGGTCGCGCCTGCGGCAGCTCGCGGAAGCCAGCGGGGTGGTGGCGGGGAAGACGATGGAGCCGGTGGTGCTTGCTTCGAGAGAGGACAAGCTTGAGGAGGAGGTAGGCAGGACCAAGCCAGAAACGATACCGTGCTGCTAACAGAGGAAAGCATCAATGGCGGCTCTACTGGGAAGGACGAGCTGGGTCGGGCTTGATCTAGAGAGGAGGTGAGATGCGGTTTTGAACGGGGGTGGGTGGGGATCATGCAAGGAGAGAGGCGTGCGGGCGGGGTGGGGCCAGGCTCATGGGCGCTGCTTGCGCGTGTTGGTCGCGCGGGGCATGGGTCGGTCAAGTGGTAGGTGGATGTGGAAGCTGGGTGGGGCGTGGTGTGTCAGCAAAGGCGGGGTGTGGTAGCTAGGGTTTTGGTTATCTGGGCGGTAGGCTGGCTGTTGGTCGGCCTCGGGCCTGACCGGTGGCTGCCTCCCCAGTTTTTCAAATAGGTTTTATTTTAATTATTTATTTTCTTTTAAAATAAAACATTTTCAAATAGATTTTTATACAAACAACATATTTCGGACGAGTCTGGGATTTTGATTTGAAATAAAAGACCGGGAGGATATCTAGAAAACAAAAATAAGCTTTTGGAAAATAGATTTAACAAACAAATGCATGATGACATGACGATTCTCAAATGCAATGTGGTATGATGACATGAGCATGCTATCATGAAGATGCACAAATTAGTAAGTAATCAAGCGATTTTCTATTAGTGGTTTACCGGGGTGCTACACATGGCGAAGGGCGTGCTCGGCCCGTGTCTCGGTGCGAGCCGACATGTCGACAAGGTTGGTAAAGGTCTTGGAAAACACGCCTCAGCCCCCTACCTAGCGCGCCAAATGTCAGGGGCTGTGTCCCGTGAAGGAATAAGGGGTCCAACGATCCCTGAGTTTGCAAGGGGGCTGAACACGCTCTCCAAGTTTCCCAACAACAATGTCAACGGCAGAGTACCAACATGACAGTGAGTGACACAATTATTTACCAAGGTTCGAGACCCTCGTGAGGAGGTAAAGCCCCTACTCCTACTTTGTTGTATTGCTCGTGGCGTCTCACGAGGGTAGAATGGGGGTTCAATATATTGGGTTTGAGATCGCAGGGATCGACCTCTTCCAAGGTAGTAGAAGGCCTCCTTATATAGCGGTATCGGGCCTCTTCCCCCCATTCATGGGTGGGAAGGGTCACCACATAGCCGCCCCCCAAAGTCCCGGTCTACAAGACTACTTTGTGTGGAATTGGTCTTGCTTCCTAGGGGCTGTCCGCCTTCTCATAAAGATGAGTCCTTTAACATTGCTTGTCAGCGCATGATCCTTCCGGTCTCCTCCCTTGCACGAAAATGACAAAGAGGGGATCTTCCACTTCTGAGGTCGTCCAACCTACTTTAACACCAAAGGGGCTAGACTGGATCCTCTTTACTGAGGCCGTTCGAGGGGTCCATAGTCCAGCTGGGGTAGAGCGTGCTTGTTGGGTTGTGCTGTCCTTGCCACCTTTATTGTGTGATTACGAACGTACCCCTGAAGCACGTGCTAAGGTATCTAAGTCCCGGGGCAAGATGAAGAATCTCGTGAGGCCTTCCTTCACGGGACGGCCTCCTGAAGCTGCGTCGCACAGAGTTGAGGTTTGAGGCCCCAGAGGGGATATCCCTGGGCGTTCCCTCCTGCGGCACCACTACTTGAGCACTGCCTCTAGTGGATGCCGCTACCCAAATGGTGGGCCTGTCGGCCAATGGGCCGTGGCACCCTGGTTGCCAGGACCCCGACAAAAATGGGTTTTTCCCTCATAAACCCATCTACACTGAGATTAGTGATTAATGCACTGGATTTTAGCCATGCATCAAAGAATAGGAGGGGAAGCTTACCCGAGAAGCCTCCATTGTCTCTATCTCTCCATTCGCATTGAAACAGCGCCCCAGTTTCATGTGATGTGTGACCCACTAACGGTCACGCTAACAGAGTAAATATCAGTGACCTGACAAGACCTGAAAAGTTTATGGGTCACATCACCAGATTAGTTTCTGGCTCAGTTTGAGTCGAGCGTGGAAGTGAAGATAATTTACCAACAATCCGACTCACTCGTGATCCATCCTACTCTTTTATTTTGAAGTTTTAGGAACCCTTCAAGTTTTGGTAGCTGAAGAACTCTCAAGCTAGACGATGGAATCCAACTTTTGATCTTGGAGGTTTATGGGGGCTACTGTTGTGGATATACTTTTTGGGTATACCCAAGGTGATTCACTGACCCGGGTGGCCCACTTCCAGGTTAGAGCTATGCTCCACGGGCGGCCCAATCAGGGAGAGAAGATGGAAGCCCATCCGGCTACAAGAAGGCCCAGAATATTTACCAACTTAGGCCTATAGGAATACTTGTAGTCCAAGATGTAATCTGTAGTGACTCTGTATCGTAGATGAATATGACTCTCCTGTAAACCTTAGGCCGGATCACTATATAAGCCGACCTAGGGACCAACCTTTAGGGAAACACAACAATCTCAACTCGCACGAGCGAAGCAAACCCTTGTAATCTGTTGTACTTCTGGCTCTGCCGATATACTGGATTGCTAGCAGGAGTAGGATCCGTCCACCGCAGTACGATCTAAACCTGGTTAATCTTGTGTGCTGTAGGAAAATCGCCCTGTTTTTGTTTTGTGCATCATCATGACCGCATGCTCATATCATCATGCCACATTGCATTTGAGCATCGTCATCATCATCCATATTTTGTTCGCAATTTTAACCGCAAACTATTTTGCTAGAAACCTATTTTGGTTTTACTAAAATATCCCTACGGTTTTATTAAATCCATTTCCCTTTTCTTATTATCGAACTAAAATAAAATAATAATTTCGGTCCATTATGTGACCGTAAATGGTTTCTTATTTGACTAAAAATAAAACTAGGCTAAAGGCCTGTCTAAATTTTTTATCTCAAAACTAGTCCCATCTAGTCTTCTTTGGACTAGATAAATAGCCCATTCCCCTTCTTTCTCCCAAACCCTAGCCACCAAATCTAAAATTCCCCATCTCCATCTTTATCCTCCGCCGCCACTGGATTTCTGGTTCCTCTCGTCGGGCAGAAAAGTGGAGCAGCCACCTAAAGAATTCTTCAAGAGTTACCTAGCTACCCAATCGATCCATGCAGCTAGCTGCCCAATTGATCACATAGCAAGCCACCAAATCACCCATTTGATTCATTCAGAGATGCTCTCGTGCGCGTGCGCATGCCGACTAGTTCTATGTGCATCAAATCCTCCAGAGCCACGCCACCACACACCACTAGGTGG
Organism: Avena eriantha; assembly: GCA_910589775.1. Classification (NCBI taxonomy): domain Eukaryota; kingdom Viridiplantae; phylum Streptophyta; class Magnoliopsida; order Poales; family Poaceae; genus Avena; species Avena eriantha. The sequence goes on along the minus strand of OU342743.1, from coordinate 521,920,507 downwards.
TCGGGCTTCTCCACTCCGTTGCCTCGTGCTTCACCTGCCGCAGTGCTCCACACGCCACTCAAGTCCAAGCCAATGGATCCCTCTGAACCATGTGAAGCAAGTCGCAAGTAGCAGACCAGGTAGCCTCAATCTGCACATTGCCAGGTTTCGTTGTTGATCCCTTGTGCTAGTTACGGAAATTGGGATAATTTTCAGTGCGTTGGACAGGGGCACCGCGTTCCATCGCATCGCCGGCTAGCTCCAGCCCGGATTCCCATGTTGCTTGGCCGGGTCGGCGCGCTGCCTCCTTGCCCCTTCGATCAACCCAGCAGCCACACCAGCGCAGTGCACGAATCATATCTGTTGCTACTCTCTTGTTCCATGTTTAGCGACGTATCACTAGCCAGAGGCGTATGTGTGTCTGTGACCGGCATGTGTTCGACAAAATGCTCGCAAGCTCATGGACTCGGGTTTCTTTTACTACAGTGTCTTCAATACGCCACCGATTCCTGAGCCTACTTCTTCGAGTATCTTGTTACCGACTACCTCTGCTACAATGGATGCTTGCACTACTTCAACTACAACCCGGAGACTATTACTTCGTCTCTCTGAACCTAGCCGTGAGACCCTAATCCTACTCTATTTTTATAAATGACATAACTTGTTTCATATCATTTGTACATGCTCGCATACATATTATCATGTGGTTTGGGTTGAATAGAAATTCATCTAAATTAAATATGGAGGTTATATACAGGCTAATCTAGTCTTATATCGGCTTCATTTAAATTTGTGTAGCGAACCGATGCCATCATTTGTCTTGTTAAGCCAACATTTAAATTGCGGGGTACCTAAATAACTTGAACCATATAATTAATTGTCGGGATCCCGGTTCCGCTTAATATTGCCTAATTGCATCGCATCTTTGCCATGTCATGCACCATACCTGCATTATGCCCGATCTTCTGTCGTAGTATTAAATAGCGTATCCGGTGTTTCTTCTAGTGCTTTGCTTCTTCGCGAATTAGGCCGATGAGTTGATGCGAGTGTCGACCTGATCTTCGTATGAACCTTCGGCAATGTTTCCTAGGCGAGCAATCTCCCCCTCTCTACCTATTTTGCTTTTATAGTCTTTATTTCCTCCTATTGATCTATTGCTATCCGTGTCGCGATGCTTTAGTGTTTCATACCAGATATATTCCGTGCAGCCTTTATATTGCCTTGGACACCTCCTATTACTTGTTGTTTGGTAGATAGATGGTCTTGTGAGTCGTAGTTGCTTGCTCACGTGCGATCCCGTGTTGTCAAGTACCACACAGTTGTTGTAATATTGTCATATGATTTATGGTGGAGAGGACCATGACTTTAAATACAACTATTAAATTGCTGGGAATAGATATAACCAATGCAGAGGCATCGGTGGGCAATAGATGTTATTTGATTATTCCACGCTCACTTGTGTCCCGTACGACCCCGAGTACTTGATACGTGTTACTTGACGATAGCACTATCCGCATGTGGGACCATGAATCCCCTTAGCCAGAACTTGATTCATTTCTTATTTCTTGGGGCCACAAACTAGTTTGGAGTTTTATTACTATCCTGTACCTATGCCATGCTTTACTGCTTTATTTAAGATTGTGCGTGGAGCACCTGTACTGTTTTAGATCGTGCCACGTTTCCGCGCTATCGACAAGTCCAGTCACACTTTTGGGTTCCCAGTCATTTACAGCCGTCGTCACAAACCCTGGGTCCGTTCCGGAGCCGGCCAACTTCGTTGCGGGTAGCTTAGTGGGGTGGCCCCCTGAAATCTTTTATGAATCCTGTGATTGCTTTGTCGTGAAAGCCTCGTTGGGTTTTGATTTGGTTTTTCCGAGGTTGATCGTGCGTGTGTTGCTATTTGTGCACCCCTGCAGGGTAAATCTTTCTGAAAGCCGTGTCCGCGGTTATGGACGACTTGGAGCACAATATCTCGATCATAGACAAGCATAACTAAAGTAGTGTTATAAATTTGACTTAATATGTGACTAGTAATCAGCTTCACTACAATGGAATGGATAATAAAAGTGCCAACAACTGGTGGAACTGGGGTGTATCGTGTCATGTTATACCTGCCTAGTAAGTATCGCAACTCCAATAGAATGAAATAAAAGTGTCAACAACTGCTGGGTTTGGGGATGTCACATGCTAATTGTATCTGACTAGTAAGTACTGCAACCACAACTGAATGTTTAATTAAAATTGCCCACTACTTATGCATCAGGATGACTCATTCTATCTATATCTAATTAGTAAGATCTTCAACTATAATGGAATGAATAAAACTGCCAACTGTGTGAGTTCCTCGGTTTTGACTTCCTCGTTTGGTATCGAGGGGGAAATACCAGGATGGGTATGATTAGTGTTAGTATAAGGTTGGTTCCGAATAGTTCTTTCTTATCTCTCTCTAATAGCCGATAGTTTATCGAGTCTCTATAGCTTGTTTAGTGCATTCTTCGCTGCCGCTTCAGTCCACCATACCTATGTAGGCGAGAGCCGCCGAATTCTAGCCTCGCTGTATACTGGCCTCAGTACTGACGCTCCTCTTTTTCCTTTGCCCTTTGAGGGTGCTACAAAGTGGTATCAGAGCTCAGCAGTTGCGATACCCCACTGGTCCAGCCTGTAGGATAACCTAGCTACCGGCCGTTGTAGAGTGTCAAAACTATTTTAGCAAATTGGTTGGATAGATCTGATTAGTTCTATTTTTACTCCTTACCCCTATGTTATTCTCCTTTTACCTTTGCGTGTTTTGAATCTACTCTTATCTTCTCTTCGAGTCCAGGATTTCTCGTGGTTGGGTTTTCCGTCATACCTTCAGGGCTTCAAATCCTTCTTGTTGCAACGGTGTTTTATATCCGGTCTTCATGCTATCTAAGGAATCCTTCATCTTTTGTACTTTCTTTATTCCTTCTTTGAGCCTTCCAGTGATTCCAACACGACCACATCTTCTACGCTTGTCCCGAAGCGCTTGGAACATTGCTTGTCAAGATCTTCAGTCTAAATTCCACGAGTTGGTTGCATTATTCTCCTTTTCATGTGCAGAGTAATGCTTTGGGTGCGCGATGGACTGATCCCCATCCGACTACTCTTATGATTTGCTTTTGTACATTGAATGGTGGATCGATGCAATCTTTACTCCTTCCACAGAAGTTAGAGGTGGCCTTATCTTTTGATGCCTTTACCTTCGTCCTTTGTTCTCTGGAGCGTTCTCTCGACGAACATGAGCAACACCTCTTGTTGGTGGTGTCGCGAATTTTCAAGATGGAGCAAGCGGCCTTGTTAGTGTTGTCGCGAGGATCTACACGAAGTGAGAATAGTCTGACCATCATCCTTCTTCCCTGTACCATGAGGCACCCCGGTAAAACCACTACTAGAAAATCACCGTGTTTTTGTTTTGTGCATCATCATCACCGCATGCTCATATCATCATGCCATATTGCATTTGAGCATCCTCATCATCATGCATATTTTGTTCGCAATTTTAACTGCAAACTATTTTGCTAAAAACCTATTTTGGTTTTACTAAAATATCCCTACGATTTTATTAAATCCATTTCCCTTTTCTTATTATCGAACTAAAATAAAATAATATTTTCGGTCCATTATCTGACCGTAAATGGTTTCTTATTTGACTAAAAATAAAACTAGGCTAAAGGCCCGTCCAAAATTTTTAGCTCAAAACTAGTCCCATCTAGTCTACTTTCGACTATATAAATAGCCCATTTGTGGCATCTCGCTAAAACCACTACTAGAAAATCGCTGTGTTTTTGTGCATTGCATCATCATGACCGCATGCTCATGTCATCATGCCACATTGCATTTGAGCATCATCATCATCATGCATGGTTTGTCTCAAAACTATTTTCGAAAGGTCTGGTTTTGTTTTCTAAACGCCCCGTCTTTATTTCAAATTAAAACCGGATCTCCGGATTATTTTGTTTCGTCTACAAACGGTTTGCAAAAGCCGCGTTTTAAATAAATAAAATTTTCAAATTGTTTTTAGGAGGCAGCCCGCCAGGCCCAATAGCCCGGCCGCCCACCTCCAAACCCTAGTCTAAATATCTAGCCAACCTAGTCTATCCAGCCTACCTAACCCAGCCGGTCACCCCCAATAAAAACATCTAAAATCTAACCTATCCTAACCCTAGCTAACCACCCCAGCCACCTACCCCTCCTTCCTCCTTTTCCCTCCCAGCCGCCGCCACCTGGGCGCGCATCCCACCACCATCTCCCGCCCACCTGCCTGACCACACCCCCACCTGATCGCCCACCCCGCCGCCAGCTAACTCCCACCATCTCACAGCACGCACGCCACCAATCCCCCTGCTGGACACGCTCCACCCTCCCGTCCCCACCAACCGCGGCCCCACAACGCGCCAACCACGACCCGCTTCCCGTCTCCCTCCTTCCTCTCGTCCCCAATGCAACAAACCCCGCTGTAGAGCTCTCTGGCCAGATCCCACCGCGGCTCCTCCTCCCCTGGCCCTCGCGCCGCCGCCTATCGCTGCTCGGCCCGGTCAGGCACCCGCCAGCCGTGCTGGACCAAGTTTGCCCTGCCGCTCGGGTCCCACATCGCCGCCGCTGCGTTGTCTCCCCACTGGCGAGCCTCCTCGGAGCTTCTCCCTGAGCACCTCCTCTCCGGCCTCTCTGCAGCGCTGCTGCCGGCCATCGCCCCCCCCGCGAGTGCCTCCCTCCAGGCTCCATCCGTTCGCCGCAGCCTCGGCCTTCTACTCGCGGGCATCCCCGTCCCCGCTCGTCCGTGGAGCCTCAAGCTCGCCGGCACCCTGGTCCCCTCTGCCGGTGGTCCTCCTCGCCTCCGGTCGCGCCACATCGAGCTCTGCTGCCGGTCGAGTCCCTCTGCGACCTGCTTCACGGGCGTCAGCCTCGTTAATCGCCGCTGCCGTATGTGACACCCCGCCTCCGGTCACTCCCGGCTCGCCCTGGGTCTGGTCGCATCTCGTTTTCCTTGTGCACGTGCATCTTGGTCGCCAAGGCCACCGGGATCTGCCTCGATCCGGCGATGCTCCTTCCCCACGAGCGGCACCTCATGCTGATGCCCGACGCCTCCGTCGAACTGCTCCTGCACGCTGATGTGCTGCTCCAGCCTCTCGCGGGTGGTTCTTTTCTCTGAAGAGGTTGTTGCCGATGCCCTTTTTTGTTCATGTTGATGCTTGGCCTAAGTTGTCATATGGTGGGATCTATCGAGAAGCAGACCGTGCCTTTCCGGTGTGTGCTCCTTGTACTACTGCTGTATGACGCGAGGCGATGGCTGATGCGATGAGGTTACGCATCGAGTTAGTATTGTTGCAGCTCGGGTACGACAATATCGACATCGGCACCCTCGACCATCGATGCCAAACCAAGTTCTCCTAGAGGCCGAACCACATGATCTCCAACATGGACGCCAAAGCCGTTCTCGGACTCTGGAGACCGCCAAGTTCTTCCACATGTACCCACTGACCCGAAGACCGACCCCGTGACGAGCGCATCGATCCCCACCAAGATCTACTTCCGTCCGCATCGACCGTTGCCTGCGACCGGTGATGAGTTGGAACCACAAGATCTCCTTCCCGGGACACCAAGATCTACCGGCGACCCGACCAAGATCCGAAGACCGAACCCTGGCGCGCCAAGTTCTTCGACCACGAGGACCGATCCATCGGATGGGACAAGGCCTTCTTCTCGGAACCACCAAGTACTTCCTCTCAGACGCCAAGAGCCGAACCTGAAGAATGCCAAGATCGCCACGGGAACGACAAGTACTTCACCCCGGATGCCAAGACCGACCCGATACGCGGATCCGACAAGATCTTCGCGACGACAAGATCGACACCGACTAGGACGAATCCGATGCGCCCCCGACGCCAAACCAAGTCCTTCTTCCTAGAACGCCAAGCTCTCCTTCCGTGGTCCGAGACCGATCCCCGTCGAACCCTGCCGAACCCCGAACCCCCGGAATCAAGATCTTCCGAACCCAGATGTGTGAACCTTTTCCCGAGCACCTATTTTATAAATGCTATATATAAAACTTGTTGCATATTCAATTGTTCATGATTGCATACATGTTTGGTGGTTTGGGGGTACCTTGTCGATTCACCTCATAATTAAATATGGAGTCTATATGCGGGATATCTTTGTCTTATTCCGGACTCCATTTAAATTGGTGTAGCGAACCGATGCCATGTGTTGCCTTGTTAAGACAACATTTAATTTGCGGGGTAGATAAATAACTTGAACCATATAATTATTTGTCGGGACCCAGTTTCCACTTAATATTGCCTAATTGCACCGCATCTGTGTCATGCCATGCATCATATCATAAGCATGTCGATTCTTCGGCCGTAGTATTAAATATTGCATCTGGTGTTTCTTTTAGTGTTGTGTTCTTCGCGGATTAGGCCATTGAGTGGATGCGAGTATCGGCAAGTCCGTCGGATAATGTATCTCGGGCAGTGTTTCCCAGGCGAGCATCCTCCCTCTTTCTACCTATTTTGCATTTATAGTCTTTACTTCCTCCTATTGATCTATTGCTATCCGTATGGCGATGCTTTAGTTTCCGTGCACCATTTGTACTCCTTGCAGCCTCTATATTGCCATGGACACATCCTATTGCCTGCTGTTTGATAGATAGTCAGCCTTGTGAGTCGTAGTTGCTTGTTTATATGCTGCTTCGCGTGGTTGCCGTTCCACCGTTGACGGCAAGTTGGCACATCATAAGTGGTTGAGATGCTTAATGGTGGAGACGGTCATGACTTTAAATACAACTATTAAAATGCTAGATATAACTAATGCAGAGGCATCGGTGGGCAATAGATGTTATTTGGTTCTTCCACACTCACTTGTGTCCCATAGGTTCCCGAGTACTTGATACATGTTCCTTGACTATTCGCTTGCTAGATATAACCTGTTGTTTGGTAGATAGATGGTCTTGCGAGTTGTAGTCGCTTGCTCAGGTGCGATCCCGTGTCATCAAGTACCACACAGTTGTTGGAATATTGTCATATGCTTTATGGTGGAGAGGACCATGACTTTAAATACAACTATTAAATTGCTGGGAATAGATATAACCAATGCAGAGGCATCGGTGGGCAATAGATATTATTTGGTTCTTCCACCCTCACTTGTGTCCCGTAGGACCCCGAGTACTTGATAGCTGTTACTTGACTATCGCACTATCCGCATGTGGGACCATGAATCCCCTTAGCCAGAACTTCATTCATTTCTTATTTCTTGGGGCCACAAACTAGTTTGGGGTTTTATTACTATCCTGTACCTATGCCATGCTTTACTGCTTTATTTAAGATTGTGCGTGGAGCACCTGTACTGTTTTGGATCGTGCCACGTTTTCCTAGTATCGACAAGCCCAATCACACTTGCAGGTTCCCAGTCGTTTACAGCCATCCTCACAAACCTTGGGTCCGTTCCGGAGCCGGCCAACTTCGTTGCGGGTAGCTTAGTGGGGTGGCCCCCTAAAATCTTTTATGGATCCTGTGATTGCTTTGTCGTGAAAGCCTCGTTGGGTTTTGATTTGGTTTTTCCGAGGTTGATCGTGCGTGTGTGGCTATTTGTGCACCCCTGCAGGGTAAATCTTTCTGAAAGCTGTGTCCGTGGTTATGGACGACTTGGAGCACAATATCTCGATCATAGAAAAGCATAACTAAAGTAGTGCTATAAATTTGACTTAATATGTGACTAGTAATCAGCTGCACTACAATGGAATGGATAATAAAAGTGCCAACAACTGGTGGAAATGGGGTGTATCGTGTCATGTTATATCTGCCTAGTAAGTATCGCAACTCCAATGGAATGAAATGAAAGTGCCAACAACTCATGGGTTTGGGGATGTCACATGCTAATTGTATCTGACTAGTAAGTACTGCAACCACAACTCAATGGTTAATTAAAACTGCCCACTACTTATGCTATCAGGATGACTCATGCTATCTATATCTGATTAGTAAAAGATTCAACTATAATGGAATGAATAAAACTGCCAACTGTGTGAGTTCCTTGGTTTTGACTTCCTCGATTGGTATCGAGGGGGAAATACTAGGATGGGTATGGTTGGTGTTAGTATAAGGTTGGTTCCGAATAGTTCTTTCTTATCTCTCTCTAATAGCCGACAGTTTATCGAGTCTCTATAGGTTGTTTAGTGCATGCTTCGCTGCCGCTTCAGTCCACCATACCTATGTAGGCGAGAGCCGCCGAATCCTAGGCTCCCCGTGTACCGGCTTCAGTACTGACGCTCCTCTTTTTCCTTTTCCCTTTGTCGGCACCCCTTTTGTTTTAGCAGGTTTGAGATCAATGTCGTTAGCAGGGTTACCCTTCCGGCTTGGCCTGGGTAGGGTTATGGACGCCAATGGTTCTTCTTCAGGGATCTTAGCCCCATTTGCATCTTGTCCTACTCGGACGTTGTATCGTTTTCAAGGTGATTTGGATCTTTGTATTGTATATCTGTATTCTTGACTCATGGAGTCGTGTTGTATATATCTGTTCTGTGTGTTCCATCGTGGACTATTGTGTAATGGTATTACTTCGTTTTCCACCCGCACGAAAGTGCCTGGTGGGTGTCCTTGAATCGTTTCTATGCGGGTTTTGGCGGGGAGCGCTGAAACTTGCATAGGGCCGATTCGAGGGTGTTACATGTGCTCACCGTCCTAGACATCCGTACATCTCACATTCCACATTTTCCCATGCCTCGAGGACCCCCTCATGGCATATTGGTCTTCAATCCGACTACACATGTAAAGTAAACTCGTAGACTAGCTCTCCCTGGGGACAATGTGGTAGCCATCCCGCCCAATAAATTGGGAAGAGGTCCAGTGCCACTATAAAAGGGGAGCCACCCCAATATTAGAAGAGGTCGAACCTTAGCATCAGAAACCCTAGAAATTTACTTGTCATCATACCCTCACGAAGCAACGCGAGCAATACAATCAAGTAAGAGTAGGGGCTCCTCACGAGGGTCCCAAATCTAGGTAAAAAACATGTGTCATCTCTCTGTCGTGTGCAAGCTCCATCGACTATGATATCATTTGATGTATGCATAGACGGTTCTGATGCAACGAGTGTCCTAAATTCAGCCACAACAAGTGTCCTAAATTTAGCTACAATCTTCATCTTGTATGCACGGACGGTTCTGCTGAAGATGAATTCTTGATCAAGGGGCATGTTGCTAAGACAGTTGTTGGCAAATCAGTCAACCTACTACTTAAACACAATTGATGTTTGGGATTGCCATGTGAAATGCTCGCTATCCTATATATGAAGTATACGTGGAACGTGGAGATCGTATGGAGACACTTCCGTGACGGGAAGAATGTCTTATGAGTGAACAGTATGGGTGTTTCTTTGAACGTCTATAAGTGTATGTACAAATGATATTCATGTTGTGAACTTGCTCCAGCCACAGTAATCTTACATTTGTATCTTCTATTATGCAGAGCCGTGGTAAAAGACCATAATGAAAAGAACGGGCAATCGTACGAGAGTTGAGAGCATCACGACATGGCTGCGAGTGTTGTGCACTACATTCTCTAAAAAGAAACTTTGTGTAACATATGTATATTATAAATGCGATTATATGTGTATGGTTCTCATCATTCGTGACTTCTATGTACATGGTGTTCACTATTGTTACTCTCGGCATATCCTTGTTATGCTACTGGACGATTTGCGCAACCAATCTTGCGACTCATTTCGTTCCATCTTTTTTCTTACATGTAGATGTACGTGTTGTTCACCCTTTCTCACACGATCGAGTTTACTGAATGTGTTCAGCTCATCAGGTGTGTGCGACATCAATAATCTCATTAGGCAATGAATGCCCTCGTCATGGCGCGAAAGCATAGGCTTGTCTCTTTGTACGTCACACGTAGGGATAGCCGACACACTATAGCTTTGGACGAGCGCCAACCTTTGGTGTCTCCGGTGTTAGGCTGGACGCGCTTCGACGAACTAATGATGGCGGCATCTTCTTGGGAACCTAGATGACGTGGAAAAGAAGCATTCATGTTGTACTTATCTGATTCCATGTTTGCTCTTACATGTAGATATACAACGACTATATCATGAGACGTTTTGCCTACCGGCCGCACCCTAGGGGCACAAACAAATGTCTTGTATGAATAATAATGCATTTATTATTGCCTCTAGGGCATATTTCCATCAGTATCCCACTTGCACTAGAGTCAATAATCTTGTTTACAATTTGTAGTGTATCACCTATGGCTTCTTGTTGTTCCTCATGCTTTGCAAGCGTGATCAACTTAGTCAACGGATCTACCATATTCAGATCTGTATGAATTTTCACATCTTGATGTCACCATCACTCAAGTAATGGCATATGAGATGATATCCATGTTGTACATGCTTGTTCTTCTGGCAAAACCTTGGTTCTTTTGATTGAGCAATGACACAATTGTTTTCATGATGAATCTCCATAGGCTCTAACACACCTAGAACCACACCAAGTTCTGTAATGAAGTTCTTCATCTAGACACCCTCCTTTGCAACATCTAACGCTTCTATGTACTCTACCTCTATTGTAGAATCTACAATCGTATCTTACTTAGAACTTTTCTAGCTCACTTCTCCCCATTCATAGTGAATACGTAGACGGACTGAGACTTGAAATCATCAGGATCAGTGACAACAATTGCATCGGTGTAACCCCTTACAATGAGCTCTTTGTCACTTCCATATACGAGAAACATATTCTTAGTTCTTTGTAAGTACCTAATTATATTTTCACTGCTATCCAGTGCTCAACTCCTAGATCACTCTGGTATCTTCTCGTAACACTTAGAGCATAGGATACATCTGGTCTTGTACATATCATGGCATAAATGATTGAACCAATTGCTGATGCATATGGGACGTCACCCATGTTTCCTCGCTCAGCATGTGGGCTCCCCGGATTATTCATCCGAGAAATCCCTGTTATGCATATTTCCACGTTCCCATGATCAGTGAGCCGTGGAACATAACCGACAGGTATCATTACAATCATCCGAAACATAATAGAAATACAAGACTTACATAATTTCCATTATGGGTACATGAATCTTAGCAGCAGAACATCACCAAGCGCATAGCCCAATCGTGCCTCAACCTATAGGCAACTGACTGGGAAGACAGCCTAGCTCGCTGGACGTCACCTTAATCTCCTGAAAGTCTGGCCATGTAAATAGCCAAGGACACAGCCGTGAGTACTTTGAATGTACTAGCAAACCACCAAGGCAGGTGAACAAAGGAAATGCAATTCTGGCTATGGCGAGATAGCTCTAGCTGGGGTTGCTTTTGAAAAGGGCTAATCTAACTTTGAAATTATGGCATCTCCATATATTTGTTGAAAAAGAGTTTTGAAAACATGCTTCTGTTTTATAAACCAAGACATCTCCATATCTTCGACCACCTCGGGTCAAAACAAAGCCTTTCGAACTCGGGTTCCCCCGGAACCTTCGTCCTCAAAGTACTTGTTTCCCAAACAAGCACAGTTTGGGTACTCCTAGCCAACACCATTACATCTGTCCTTGACCGTGGACACGGCTATTCGAATAGGTTATACTTTGCAGAGTTTGCACACTTTAACCACAAGAATCAATACATCCGCCGGAATACAACCACGGCCCACTACTACTGTAGATGGGGTCAAGATAATCAAACCTAACCTTCCGCTTGTATACACTAGCAAAGGCATGCTTTTCCTCTTGGGTTTGTTCTCCCCGTCAACTAGTATGTGGCTCCCAGCCATAGTCCTTCCTTCCGTACACGCGCATACCCAAGAGGCAACTTGGCGTATACCTTAAATCTGGAGACTCCACTTCCTTTCGTACTACCTAAGTCATACCATCCGTGGGAGCCCCAATTGTTGCACCGGTCTCCTGCCAGGTCAGGCTCACTCTTGCCGAAGCAAGCGATAGGCTTCAGATCCTTGATTTGGTGGCACCTGCCTGGAATTCTAGGGTTTCTCCCTATAAGCATGGTAGAAGTGCCTCGGCTAACGTGGACAAACTACGAGTTAATCCCCAGTAACCTAGGGTAATGTGGTTGCGTGGATAAAAATTGTTCCAGTAAAGGCGTAGAACATCCCATCACATTTCCACTTCTTCTCATTTCTTCTCATCACATTTTCTTTTGTGAAAACTTCCATTGGGAACGATGCCTCTTCCCAGGGTTTTACAAAGCCGTTTTTGAAACATGTGTAGTGGGGAAAAATCCCAAAACAGTTTATTTTCTCAAAAAACCAGGGTTTTCCAAGGAGTTAGGATGCTATCCATCGCACTCTTGGTCTAAGGTGATAAATGATGGGTTCATCGGGGTGGTGCCTCGAAGGACATGAAATCATAACTTGGAGGAGCCAAGTTACTAACGCAGTACTTGTAAAACAAAACATGCAGGTAGATAATGCAATTTATAAAGAAGATACCAAAGCAGGTAAAAGAGAGTAGGACATATATCAGAGTTCAGGAATGGTGGCTTGCCTGTGATCAGCAAAAGTCCCTGGACTTCTTCATATGACCAAGAATACCCAATAATATAATAATAAGAAATCCCGTTCTTCTTGTCGCTAGACACTCACACTATCGTCGTCATCGAGTATACATGCAAGCATACAAGTCCACAATCAATACAAGGCATACAAGCCTCAGACCATACATCAAAAAATCATAGGAAAGACTACTGGACTTGGGAGGTTTTGGAGAAGTGGGATTCAAAAGGTGGAATTAACCAAATTGCCACTAGGGTGTTTTCTCTTGGAAGATAGTTGTCAAGGATATTTACAAGGAACTTAGACTAGGGATCTGTGGTCAGTAGGTTACTAATGTGCATAAGTGACATCCTCTGATAGATCTTGTCAAGACAAAACCATCACAAGGGTTTTCACTTGATTATCACTTTTCTAGATTTAATTATGCCTTTTATAGTGGAATAAACTCTAGTTTGAGGAAATAATTCACCAGAAAAGTTCTGGAGCTCCAAAAATTATTTCCTTGGGTTTTTAGGTATTACTTGATGTACTGAACCACCTAGAGTTGGAATCAAGTCACAAGAATTACCAGAATGCCCTTAGGAAATTCCCAAAGACAGTTCTGTATGATTATTCTATTATTTACCAGATTAATTCTACAGAGTATATTAAGTTGGTTCCAAGGGCATGTGATAGGTACTTAAAATACCTTTCAGTAGAAATTGGAGTTAGTCAAATTGGAGTTGCCAAACTCCTGGAGTCATTTATTTAGTGAAAATACCCTTCACAGGATTATTTAAATCACTAAAATTCATCCATAGCTCAATAAATTCTGAGCTGCTGGGCTTTGGTAGATACTAAGCCTAGGAGGTACTGGGAGCTGGGATCAGGTCAATACCACATTTGGTTTGACCTAGGGGAATTACCCAAGACAGATAAAGGCTAATTTTGTTAGTTTTGCTAGAGGAAGTATATTGTTCAACTTGAAATGGGACCTAGGTAGGATGATAGGTATTTCAAATAACTTCCAGTAGGACTTTGGTTTATGTTAAATGGAAATGGCTATCTCACAGAGGAATTTAATTAGGGCAAAGTAAACTCTGCAGCTTAATAAATACCAGGAATTAAAGAAAATTATTTTGGACATGGGGTTGCCTCTGCATGTTTGACAAAATATTAGAGAACCCCCAGAAAATTTGGTCTGTGCATTTAGATTTGATTTACAATTTTATTTGGATTTAATCCTATGGATCTGTTTCTTGATCTGAACATAATAGAAAAGAAACAAAGTAGCTGGGCTGGCTTCGGGGGCTACTAGGCAGGTCGGGAGGGGAAACGGCCCACAACGCACAGGGTGACGCGCGAGATCCGGCGCTCGAACTTGCCAGGTGGGGCCTGGCAGTCAGCGAGAGGAGGGGGCCGAAGGGGTATCGGCGGATCTCGACCGTTCGCTTAAGTGACGATGGACGGCACAGCGTCGTCGTCCACCCGGGGCTTGCCGGCGGTGAAGCTAACCCTAGCAGCGGGTGGCGTGGAGCGGGGAGCTCACCTGAGGGCTCGAGGAGGGTCGGGGGAGGCTGCAGGGCGACACAGTGGTCGACGACGAGCCGAACAAGGGGAGGCACGAGGGGATCTGACGCCGGGAGGTAGCTGGTGCGTCGGAGGCCGAGGGCGACCTCGTCGGAGCTCAACACCGACGACGGAGGGGAGGGTCCTAGGCAAAAAGAAGAGCACTGTTAGATGCAGGAGAGCAAGGGGAACTCAGGGGCCGACAGGCAGAAGAAATGGATCAGAGGGGGAGGTGCCTTGCTCGGCTTTTGAGAGGAGGCCGAGAGCTCCTCTTCTGCTTCCTTCCGACAACACATAGCAGAGGAGGGGGTGTGGTTCTCGGGGAGTGTGAGGGGAAGTGTGAGGGGGCAAATGAGGGGCAGAGGCTGGCTGGGGGTGGGCTACTGGCCTTTATACCAAGGGAGAGTACTAGATGGGGTAATTTACCATTTAAGACAAGGGAGAGAGCAATGTTGGCTAGTGATTGGTCCAGGGGGAGGTGGAGAGGGGTAGTATAGGTATTTGGTCGTGCTGGACCAGAGAGAGAGGTGGTGGCATCAGTGGTAAATAATGGGGGACAAATCTTGTAATATATTTGTGTTGTCTCTTTCTCTCTTAAGGGCAAGATGGGGAATGCTAATGTGGTGCTACAAGGCTGGTCGACCAGGGATGTGTCCTGGTGCTGAGGATGAGCTTTGATCAAGATTGAGTAAGAGTTGGAAGTGATTTGAGTAGTGGTTTGCTTAAAGTACTATTTTGATCAAACTAGAGGGTTATGAAGGAAGTCCAAAATATTGCGTTGGACCAGAGGAGAAAAGGGTACTGGTAGTTAGATAAGGTAAAGGTAGGCTCCTAGGATTTAATTGGAATTTTATATGGAGTTTAAGTCCACTTAAATCCAATTACTCAAGAAGGACATAAATGATTTTTAGAAGAGCCTTTGATAAATTTCCAATGGGCATGGATGGATTTTGGAGTGGAAGGGTCCCAAATGTGAATACACACTTAGGGGAATTTTCCCAAGATTTATTGAGGTATAAAAGTATTAAAAACAATTATTATTCCAATTCAGCCATTTAAGAAAATGGACAAAAAGAAATAATAAAGCTTCTCAAAAATATTTATTTCTGAGGTGGAAAGGTAGGATATAATTTGGGGGACTCACATGAGCCAAAAGTTAGGGAAGTGTTTTGGTGAAAACCAAACTTTCCTTTATGGAGGGTGTTTTGGAGATTTTGACTATTTAAGAAATTAAATAATTTTGGGGCCATAATAATTATGGATAATTATTGATAAATCTTGAGGATCCATGTAGATGAGATATACAAGGTGTATCAAGCATTTTCAACCTTGTGGAATGGAATTCCAACTTGGAAAGGATGGAAAACAAGGAGTTGAAGATCTAAGGTGGTTTTATTTTTATAGCACCAACACAGGCTTGCATATTGGAGCTTAGAGCTCACCTTGGTGAAAGGGATAAATGGATGAGTAGACCAAGTCATATAGATGATCATGGAAGGAGGAGTTTGAATTAATTGTATTTGAGGTGATCTAGAAGTGATGGCAAACTTTGTTGAAATTAATGCTGCCATGCAGAAAGAGTCATGAAGCTTTATAAACCATGTGGTTTTAAGCAGCACAGAGATCCACTTGGGGCAAGTGAAGTAGGTTCTGATAGACTTCAAGGAGTAGAACACAACCATGCAGAGATTTAGTCCATACGAGGTTGTATGAGGGAGTGAGCTTCTAGCAAATTTGGCATGATGACTAGTTTTGCAGGAAAAGTTATTTTCTTGTCTGTAAAACCATCATGAACAAGTGGGTTGGAGGAGGATCTAACCAGGGGCCAAAGTGGTCCTTGGTATTCCTTAGGATGGCTAACAACATGGTAAAAGTGCATTTCCAAAAATGCACATGGTTTGAGAAAAGGTGGCATTCAAAAAGGGTGATGCTAGAACTGTTTCCAGACAGCCAAATTTGGCAGGCTTGGGGAGTTTTGACTAGAGTATTAGAGGGAATGTTCTTGGATGAGTTGTAAGGTATCAAAGCTTTAACCAGTGGGTGATATTGAAGTGTAGAGTGAGTAGAAGAGATCCTTTCTTGATATTGGTCTTCATGGAATTGGAAACATCTAGAATGGGAGTCCTCTGAATGGATCTAATTAAGGGTTTTAGATGATCACCTAGTGGCAAGGGATCATAACAAGGTTTGCTTTCTTTCTTAGGGGTTGAGGATTGGGAAACATCTTGATCCTAATGAGGACCTCCTAGGGTGGCTCATTCTACTTCCTAAGCAAACAAATCAATCAGCAGATCAAGGCAATTCATCTGACAGCAGATCAAGGCAACTCATCTTATAAACCATTAACTACTCTAGGGGTACCATCAAGCTTAGCTTTAGATAAGGTTGGGGCATTTTGAAGAGGTTGAGTTTTGAAGAAGATGAGGGTTCTTGGTATCTCTACCAAGAGTAGAATTCAAATGCTTTGAACAAGAGTTTTGGTAAAGCTAGAGATAAGATTATTAGAGTGCTCTGTCTTGAAAACATAAGGAGATTGTATTATATATCTCTCCATAGTTTTGTTAATAGAAGCTACCAAAAATAGTTTTGGTCACATAAGCATCTTGGCTCCTGTTTTGAAATGCCAGAACATTTGAGACTATGTAAAGTAAGCCAAGATAGTTTTGGTAAATAGCTTTTGCCAACTGAGGTTGAGGTAAGGAGTATCCTAAGATACCTATCATAATCACAAGTGCAAACAAACAACAAGCAAGCACTGCACTAAAGCACAAGAAAAAGTTTTTGTTCCCCCTGATTTTTGCATTCTAGACAACTAATCAGGATTGCTGAAATTGGGATGTTACAGACCTTTCCCCCCTTAAAAGAATCTCGTCCCTAGATTCAGGAGAGTAAGGTTAGGGGAGTTGTCTCGGAGTTAGTACCATGTGTTTCTTGCGGGCTAACTTGTCGACCTTGTCTTCGAACAGAAACACCTTTACAGTGAGGTTGAACTTCAATCTTCTTGAAACTCGGGGGTCGAGCAGGTTTCAATCTTGGTTGCTAGGAGGGATCTTCCTTCTGTAAGGGTCTATGGTACTTCTCTTAAGTGGGGTTGTTGAATCCAAGTCTGTGACAAGTCTGTTCTCTAAGATCTGTGTCTTCGGGTCTCACGGTCGGGCAAAGAGGTTATCTATTTTGCGGGAAAGATGCAGCCTTTCCCCCTTAGGATTTGACTTGAATAGGTCGGAGAGTCACAACTAGGGGACTTTCTTAGGAGGGTGACAAAAGACGGTTCTTAAGGTGGCGGCATCGACTTAAGAGAGGGTAGCATCACAGGTGGCGTTCCACGGGGACATGGGCTAGTTACTATAGACGACACTCGTCGACTTCCAAGAAGTCCTGGAGTGGGGAAAGGGCTTCTCTCTGTCTTTACTTCCAAGGGGTGATGTCACCTAGGAGGGCAAGGGACATCTTCAGTCTTGAGCTACGCGGCAGCGAGCGGTAGTGTGACCATCTTTTCTGAGGGAGGGGACCTTGGATGTCTTCGAGCTTCTCTGCCGGGGAAGTCTTGGCGGATTTCCTCTCGGGGCAATCTCGGCTGAAGTGACCAGGTAGTCCACACATGAAGCAGGGGTTCTTTGTCCGTCGTAGTTGAGTTGATGACTTTTCTAGGCTGACATCGGAAGGTTGACGGGCCTTGCCAATGAGGCAATATATTGGGCGTTTGATAGGGGCATGGTCTTGGCCTTCACAAAGGAAACAAGTGATAAGTCGAGTTGGGCACACCCTTTGGGAATGGGGTTCTCCACAGTTTGGGCAGTGGCCGGAGCATCTATTGGCTTGGTGTCCTTCATCTCCGCAGCCGCTATATGCCTTCTTCGAGCTTCCGGTCTTGATGGACATCCTGGGGGCGGTCCGGTTGGTGGCAGACGAATCCGGTTGGGTCTGATGCAACGACTTGGGTAAAACACGCAAAAAGAAACAATTCAAGCAAGCATAGCAATCAAACAGGCGAGTACTTGAGCATTACAAAACGCAAAAAGGAAGTCATTACATACCAACCAAATCTACACCCGAAGGGGCTAATAGTACTTGAGCATTACAAAACGCGTTCAGGGACGATACACGACTCTACCCTATTGCTAAACAGGCGAGTATCGCAACGCGGGGAACTACTCGAAGGGTGCATCTGGGAGTCTTAGATAGCATTCGGGATCTCCAACTACTGCAGATCCTCAGGGGTTTGCGGAATATTCAGCTCGTCTTCATCGAAGGTGAGAGTGGTGCCTTCCCCTGGTGCAGGGTTGGAGGTTGACTCGGTCGGCGCGGGTGACTGGACGATAGGTTGGTACTCATTGAGGAAGGAGAGTTCGTCATCAGTCCCGGGGTTCTCGTCTTCAGGGGTTGGGGGTACTTCAATGATCAGCTTCCTCGCTAAGCGGGCATTGGTGGCCTGAAGACTCCTTTCGCGCTTATGGAGTAGGTTGATATCCATCTTTAGAAGGAGATTCTCACGTCTGGCCTTGTCAAGATCTTCCTGGGAACATTGGAGTAGGTATTACATATTCTCCAGTTGATTCCCAATGCAACAGGTGAGGAAAGACTCAGTAGGTAGTCCATCATCATCTCGCTTTCCAAACAACTGGTAGGGAGTATCTTTCAACTCATCTTCGTGGATCTTGCAGAGGCGCACCATGATCTCCTGTATGGCTCGCACCACACCATCTACCCAGTTGCTGTCGAGGAAGGTGAAGATTGTGGGCGCGGTGTACTCATCGGGGGAAGGAATCATAGCCTTGATGACCCATTGCATCACATTGGTGTTACTGCGAGGAAGTTTGGTTCCTTCAATAGTTGGCACGAGTCTCTTGACTATCTTCAGTAGGTTGTGAAGTTGCTCTTCAAAGGGCCAGAAACTGTCTCCGAGAATGATGCGCTCTGAGCGGAAAGAGTCCGTCTATAGCAGATTTGTGAGATGGGATTGGGTTAGTGACAGTGTGCAGGATTTTAAGCTTAGGAAATCATATTAATTTAAGTAGTTTTTTCGAAATAGAGGAGGAGAAGACATAAGCAATTTTGCAAATAGTCATATTTTCTCCCTTGTCTTTTAGAAAATAGGTTTGTCGTTTCCTCTCTAACGTCCATGCTAGCTAAGGTCTCCTATAGTCAGGATGGCTCTGATACCAGGTCTGTGGGCTCCCTGGATTATTCATCCAAGAAATCCCTGTTATGCATATTTCCATGTTTCCATGATCAGTGAGCCGCGGAACATAACCAACAGGTATCATTACACTCATCTGAGACATAATCAAAATACAAGACTTACATAATTGCCATTATGGCTACATCAATCTTAGCAGCAGAACATCACCAAGCGCAGAGCCCAATCGTGCCTCAACCTACAGGCAACTGACTGGGAAGACGGCCTAGCTCGCTGGACGTCACCTTAATCTCCTGAAAGTCTGGCCAAGTAAATAGCCAGGGACACAACCGTGAGTACTTTGAATGTACTTGCAAACCACCAAGGTAAGTGAACAAAGGAAATGCAATTCTGGCTGTGGCGAGATAGCTCTATTTGGGGTTGCTTTTCAAAAGGGCTAACCTAACTTTGAAATTATGGCATCTCCATATCTTTGTTGAAAAAGAGTTTTGAAAACGTGCTTCTGTTTTATAAACCAAGACATCTCCATATCTTTGTTGAATAAGAGTTTTGGAAATAGTTTTGTAGTAAAAACCCTCTTTAAACATCTTCGACCACCTCGGGTCAAAACAAAGCCTTTCGAACTCAGGTTCCCCCGGAACCTTCGTCCTCAAAATACTTGTTTCCCAAACAAGCACAGTTTGGGTACTCCTAGACAACACCTTTACAACCGTCCTTGACCGTGGACACGGCTATTCGAATAGGTTATACTCTGCAGAGTTTGCACACTTTACCCACAAGAATCAATACATCCGCCCGGATACAACCACGGTCCACTACTACTGTAGATGGGGGTCTGGATAATCAAACCTAACCTTCCGGTTGTCTACACTAGCAAAGGCATGCTTTTCCTCTTGGGTTTGTTCTCCCCGGCAACGAGTATGTGGCTCCCAACCATAGTCCTTCCTTCCGTACACGCGCATACCCAAGCCGCAACTTGGCGTATACCTTAAATCTAGAGACTCCACTTCCTTCCGTACTACCTAAGTCATACCGTCCGCGGGAGACCCAATTGTTGCACCGGCCTCCTGCCAGGTCAGGCTCACTCTTGCAGAAGCAAGCGACATGCTTCAAATCCTTGATCTGGTGGCGCCTGCCCGGAATTCCAGGGATTTCTCCCTATAAGCATGGTAGAAGTGCCTCGGCTAGCGCGGACAAACTACGAGTTAAGCCCCAGCAACCTAGGGTAATGTGGTTGCGCGGATAAAAATTGTTCCAGTAAAGGCGTAGAACATCCCATCACATTTCCACTTCTTCTCATTTCTCCTCATCACCATTTATTTTATGAAAACTTCGCCTAGGAATGATGCCTCTTCCCAGGGTTTTACAAAGCCGTTTTTGAAACATGTGTAGTGGGGAAAATCCCAAAACAGTTTATTTTCTCAAAAAACCAGGGTTTTCCAAGGAGGTAGGATGCTATCCATCATACTCTCGGTCTAAGGGGATAAATGATGGGTTCATTGGGGTGGTGCCTCGAAGGACACGAAATCATAACTTGGAGGAGCCAAGTTACTAACGCGGTACTTGTAAAACAAAACATGCAAGTAGATAATGCAATTTATAAAGAAGATACCAAAGCAGGTAAAAGAGAGTAGGACATATATCAGAGTTCAGGAATGGTGGCTTGCCTGTGATCAGCAAAACTCCCTGGACTTCTTCAGATGACCAAGAATACCCAATAATATAATAATAAGAAATGCCGTTCTTCTTGTCGCCAAACACTCACACTATCGTCGTCATCGAGTATACATGCAAGCATACAAGTCCACAATCAATACAAGGCATACAAGCCTCAAACCATACATCAAACAATCATAGTAAAGACTACTGGACTTGGGAGGTTTTGGAGAAGTGGGATTCAAAAGGTGGAATTTACGAGATTGCCACTGGGGTGTTTTCTCTTGGAATATAGTTGTCAAGGATATTTACAAGGAACTTAGACTAGGGATCTGTGGTCAGTAGGTTACTAATGTGCAAAAGTGATATCCTCTGATAGCTCTTGGCAAGACAAAACCATCACAAGGGTTTTCACTTGATTATCACTTTTCTAGATTTAGTTATGCCTTTTATAGTGGAATAAACTATAGTTTGAGGAAATAATTCACCAGAAAAGTTCTGTAGCTCCAACAATTATTTCCTTGGATGGTTAGGTAGTACTTGATTTACTTAACCACATAGAGTTGGAATCAAGTCACAACAATTACCAGAATGCCCTCAAGAAATTCCCAAAGATAGTTATGTATGATTCTTCTCTTATTCACCGGATTAATTCTAGAGAGGCTATTAAGTTGTTTCCAAGGGCATGTGATAAGTACATAGAATACCTTTCTATAGAAATTGGATTCACTCAAATTGGAGTTGCCAAACTCCTATAGTGATTTATTTAGTGAAAATACCCTTCACATGAGTATTTAAATCACTAAAATTCATCCATAGTTCAATAAATTCTGAGCTGCTGGGCTTTGGTAGATACTAAGCCTAGGATGTACTGGGAGCTGGGATCAGGTCAATAACACAATTGGTTAGACCTGGGGGAATTACCCAAGATAGATAAAGGCTGATTTTGTTATTTTTGCTAGAGGCAGTATGTTGTTCAACTTGAAATGGGACCTCGGCTGGATGATAGGTATTTCAAATACATTCCAGTAGGACTTTGGTTTATCTTAAATAGAAATGGCTAGCTCACAGATGAATTTAATTAGTGCAAAGTAAACTCTGCAGCTTAATAAATACCAGGAATTAAAGAAAATTATTTTGGACATGGGGTTGCCTCTGCATGTTTGAGAAAACATTAGAGAACCACCAGAAAATTAGGTATGGGCATTTGGATTTGATTTAAAATTTTATTTGGATTTAATCCTATGGATCTGTTTCTGGATCTGAACATAAAATAAAAGAAACAGAGTAGGCTGGCTAGCTTTAGGGGCTACTGGGCCGGTCGGGAGGGAAAACGGCCCACGACGCATGGGGTGACGCGCGGGAGCCGGCGCTCGAACCTGCCAGGTGGGGCCTGACAGTCAGCGAGAGGAGGGGGCCGAAGGGGTATCGGCGGATCTCGACCGTTTGCTTAAGTGACGATGGACGGTGCAACGTCGTCGTCCACCCGGGGCTTGCCGGCGGTGAGTCTAACCCTAGCAGAGGGTGGCGTGGAGCGGGGATCTCACCTGAGGGCTCAAGGAGGGTCGGGGAGGCTGCAGGTCGACACGGTGGTTGACGACGAGCCGAACGACGGGTGGCACGAGGGGATCTGACGTCGGGAGGTAGCTGGCGCGTCGGAGGCCGAGGGCGACCTCGTCGGAGCTCAACACCGATGACGGAGGGGAGGGTCCTAGGCAAAAAGAAGAACACCGTTAGATGTAGGAGAGCAAGGGGAACTTAGGGGCCGACATGTAGAAGAAATGGAGAAGAGGGGGAGGTGCCTTGCTCGGTTTTTGAGAGGAGGCCGAGAGCTCCTCTTCTCCTTCCTTCGGACAGCACAGAGCAGGGGAGGGGGTCTGGTGCTTGGGGAGTGTGAGGGGAAGTGTGAGAGGCAAATGAGGGGCAGAGGCTGGCTGGGGGTGGGCTGCTAGCCTTTATACCAAGGGAGAGGACTAGATGGGGTAATTTACCATTTAGGACAAGGGGGAGAGCAATGCTAGCTAGTGATTGCTCCAGGGGAGGTGGAGATGGGTAGTATAGGTGTTTGGTCGTGCTGGACAAGAGAGAGAGGTGGTGGCACAATGGTAAATAATGGGGGACAAATCTTGTAAGATATTTGTGTTGTCTCTCTCTCTTAAGGGCAAGATGGGGAATGCTAATGTGGTGCTACAGGGCTGGTCGACCAGGGATGTGTCCTGGTGCTGAGGATGAGCTTTGATCAAGATTGAGTAAGAGTTGGAAGTGATTTGAGTAGTGGTTTTCTTAAAGTACTATTTTAATCAAACTAGAGGGTTATGAAGGAAGTCCAAAATCTTGCATTGGACTAGAGGAGAAAAGGGTACTCGTAGTTAGATAAGGTAAAGTTAGGCTACTAGGATTTAATTGGGATTTTTATGTGGAGTTTAAGTCCACTTAAATCCAATTACTTAAGAAGGACAGAAATGATTTTTAGAAGAGCCTTTGATAAATTTCCAATGGGCATGGATGGATTTTCGAGTGGAAGGGTCCCAAATGTGAATACACACTTAGGGGAATTTTCCCAAGATTTATTGAGGTATAAAAGTATTTAAAACAATTATTATTCCAATTCAGCCATTTAAGAAAATGGACAAAAATAAATAATAAAGCTTCTCAAAAATATTTATTTCTGACGTGGAAAGTTAGGATATGATTTGGGGGACTCACATGAGCCAAAAGTTGGGGAAGTGTTTTGGTGAAAACCAAACTTTCCTTTATGGAGGGAGTTTTGGAGATTTTGACTATTTAAGAAATTAAATAGTTTGGGGGCCATAATAATTATGGATACTTATTGATAAATCTTGAGGATCCATGTAGATGAGATAGCCAAGGTGTAGCAAGCATTTTTAACCTTGTGGAATGGAATTCCAACTTGGAAAGGATGGAAAACAAGGAGTTGAAGATCTAAGGTGGTGTTATTTTTATAGCAACAACACAGGCTTGCATATTGGAGCTTAGAGCTCACCTTGGTGAAAGGGATAGATGGATGAGTAGACCAAGTCATATAGATGATCATGGAAGGAGGAGTTTGAATTAATTGTATTTGAGGTGATCTAGAAGTGATGGCAAACTTTGTTGAAATTAATGCTGCCATGCAGAAAGAGTCATGAAGCTTTATAAACCATGTGGTTTTAAGCAGCACAGAGATCCACTTGGGGCAAGTGAAGTAGGTTCGGATAGACTTCAAGGAGTAGAACACAACCATGCAGAGAGTTGGTCCATTGTAGGTTGTATGAGGGAGTGAGCTTCTAGCAAATTTGGTGATGACTAGTTTTGCAGGAAAAGTTATTTTCTTGTCTGTAAAACCATCATTAACAAGTGGGTTGGAGGAGGATCTAACCAGGGGCCAAAGTAGGCCTTGGTAGTCCTTAGGATGGCTAACAATATGGTAAAAGTGCATTTCCAAAAATTCACATGGTTTGAGAAAAGGAGGCATTCAAAAAGGGTGATACTAGAACTGTTTCTAGACATAGCCAAATTTGGCAGGTTTGGGGAGTTTTGACTAGAGTATTAGAGGGAATGTTCTTGGAGGAGTTGCAAGGTATCAGAGCTTTAACCAGTGGGTGATATTGAAGTGTAGAGTGAGTAGAATATATCCTTGCTTGATATTGGTCTTCATGGAATTGGAAACATCTAGAGTGGGAGTCCTCTGAATGGATCTGATTAAGGGTTTTAGATGATCACCTAGTGGCTAGGGATCATAACAAGGTTTGCTTTCTTGCTTAGGGGTTGAGGATTGGGAAACATCTTTATCATAGTGAGGAGCTCCTAGGGTGGCTCATTCTACTTACTAAGCAAACAAATCAATCAGCAGATCAAGGCAATTCATCAGACAGCAGATCAACGCAACTCATCTTATAAACCATTAACTACTCTAGGGGTACCATCAAGCTTAGCTTGAGATAAGGTTGGGGCATTTTGAAGAGGTTGTGTTTTGAAGAAGATGAGGGTTCTTGGTATCTCTACCAAGAGTAGAATGCAAATGCTTTGAACAAGAGTTTTGGTAAAGCTAGAGATAAGATTATTAGAGTGCTCTGTCTTGAAAACATAAGGAGATTGTATTATATATCTCTCCATAGTTTTGTTAATAGAAGCTACCAAAAATAGTTTTGGTCACATAAGCATCTTGGATCCTGTTTTGGAATGCTAGAACATTTGAGAATATGTAAAGTGAGCCAAGATAGTTTTGGTAAATAGCTTTTGCCAACTGAGGTTGAGGTAAGGAGTATCCTAAGATACCCATCATAAGCACATGTGCAAACAAACAACAAGCAAGCACTGCACTAAAGCACAAGAAAAAGTTTTTGTTCCCCCTGATTCTTGCATTCTAGACAACTAATCAGGATTGCTGAAATTGGGATGTTACACAGCATATATCATGGGACATTGCTTCTTGCTTAATGGTCTGCCATGTACCATTGGAAGTGATCCTCTCTTGGATTCTTCCATTTTGAACCTCTTCAAAACCTTTTCTAGATATGTATCTTGGGTAAGCCTATCAGGCATCAAAATCTATCCCTATAGATTTTTATGCCCAATATGTAAGATGCTTCACCCAAAATCTTTCATTGGAAAATATTCCTTCAATGAGTATGTTATAGTGTTAAGAAATTTTTTATCATTTCCAATCAACAATATGTCATCCACATATAGTATTAGAAATGCTATGGTGCTCCCACTTGATTTCTTGTATACACAATCTTCTTAACCGTTCTGGATGAAGCCAAATCCTTCAACCACTTCATCAAAATGGAGATTCCAACTTCGTGATGCTTGCTTCCATCCATAGACTGAACACTAGAGTTTGCACACCTTTCCAACATATTTTGGATCGACAAAACCCTCGGGTTGTACCATGTACACATCCTCGGTTAGCTTCCCATGAACGCTATTTTGACATCCATCTGGCAAATCTCGTAATCGAAATATGCAGCGATTGCTAGAAGTATTCGAATAGACTTAAGGATCAGCGTGGGAGAGAATGTCACATCGTATTAAACTCCTTGAATTTGTTGAAACCCCTTTGCGACAAGTCGATCTTTATATATGATCACATTAATGTCTGCATCTATTTTCTTTTGATAGATCCATTTACTTTATGCCTCTAGGAGGGTCCATCGACTTCTAAACTTGATTCTCATACATAGATTTCATGGCATCTTGCCATTTAACGGAGTCAGGTCCCATCATAGATTCTTTGTATGTAACTAGTTCATTATTGTCCAACAAGAATACTTCATCTTCAAATCTTACGACCGAAAGACGAACTCTATCAGATCTACATGGTTCAATAGGAGCTGTAATTTTCAGACTACAAAGTTTGTAGGCGCGACAGGATCTGATGATGCCATAGGAATTTCTAGAAAATTTTATGGTTATGTGCTACTCTGATCATCTTGCTCTGGTTGAGTACCCTCATTCAGCTCTATTGTCCTCCACTTGAACCTTTAGCTAGAAATTCCTTCTCAAGAAATAGTCCTCCTCGTGTGACAAAAAACTTGCCTTTGATTTTGTGGTAAAAGGAATACCCAACAGTTTCTTTGGGATAACCTACAAATACACATCTGTCCAACTTGGGATCGAGCTTATTTGGTTGTAATCATTTTATATAAACCTCACCTCCCGAAATTTAAGAAACGATAAGTTGGGTTTTCTGCCAAACCACAATTCATATGGTGTCATTTCAACGGACTTTGATGGCGCTCCCTTAAGTGTAAAAGTCGTCGTCTCTGAAGCATATCGCCAAAATGACAAAGAAAGATTAGTAATGACATCTTAGATCTCATCAAGTCCAATAAAGTTTGATTATGATGCTTCGGCACTCCATTATGTTGGGGTGTTATAGGAGGCGTAAGCTGTGAAACGATTCCACACGCTCTAAGATGTTCACTAAACTCGTGACTCAAATATTCACCTCCATGGTCCGACTGTATAAATTTTATTTTCTTGCCACGTTGATTCTCTACTTCATTCTGAAATTCCTTGAACTTTTCAAATGTTTTAGCTTTATGATTCATAAGATAAATATAACCATAATGCCTCAAGTCATCAGTTACTTTGGGCGTCACCCGACGCTTTACTCATTAGCTTGGCGCTTTACTCATCAGCTGGAGCTTTACTCGTCAGCTGGTGCTTTACTCTATAGCCTCTAGCCTTGGCTCTTTGATGCCCTCGTCTTATAGCGCCGGCAGGTGATGACTGCAAGTGCATAGATCGTGTGTAGCTAGTTTCGAAATAAAGATATTGACCCCACATGGAGCAGGAGTCTGAAGTATAATAAATCTTGAATTAAATACTACAATACAAATGCTAAATAAAGTTCTAAGTAACAAGATAAAATGCGAGTATTGTGTAAAAATGTGTTTTGGGGTTTTTGGTATAAGAGAACAATAAGTAAAGTAAAATAACTGAACACAGAAAGAAATTATTGCGTATGTGAAAGAGATTTGAACAACAATAGGGAAAAAGGCGTTCTTAGGGAGTAGCGGATACACCTCTAGCATTATAAAGAACCAAGGAAAAGATTATTATCATAAACATTATCAACTATGTATGTGTGGGAGGAACTCTCTATTTGGAAAAATAGGCAGCAACCACTGCTTACTGAAGGGTTACGGGTAGGCTACACTAGCGTAAAATCAAAATTTTCTACCGCGTCAACCAGGAATACTATTGTCATAGATCACGGGATTACCGCTAGACGCGCAGGTGCGGAACTCGATGAAGCACGTTGCGGCAGTGTAGATGTTCTACGTCTCCTCCTCGTCCTCGTCCCACGAGCAGCTCCCCTTTGCGCGGCTCGTCCAAGTGCTACAGATGCAGCACCTCCGAGGTATCCACACGTCCGGAGTGGAAGCCGTCACACGCCAGACTGCTAGATCTGCGCGTGCAACACAGGCGGAAGGGGAGTGGCGGCTGGGTGGAATGCTCTCTCTTTTTCAGCTCGCCTCACTCCCTCTTATATAGGCATCCCTGGTGGGCTTCTACATTAGCAGCCCATTAGCAGCCTAAGCCTGGTCTAATTCGGATCCAATCCTCATTAGGCTTCCAGCCCCTAAAGTGTGTGACCCTATAGGTTCATACACGTATAGACATGACGCGAGTACACTTACTCCGTCAATAGTTGGTAGCGGCCTCTAGCAAGACGTGCCAACTCCTAAACGCATATAAAGATCATTCGGACGAACCATCACAAGGTTGAGTACATGTCTTTCCCTTTGCCTCACGATATTTGGTCTAGCTCTAAGCTGACCTCTCTTTCTCGATACTATGATTCAGAATCCCTTTACTAGGTTAACTCTTAACCATATGTAGCACGGCCATGCATTTCTGGATCCGATCACTCGAGGGGCCCAGAGATATCTCTCTCAAGTAGAGAGGGGCAAATCCCATCTTGATTGACCGATGCCTTGCAGCATGTATCAGGACAAACCCGAAAGCTACCTTTATAACTACCCAGTTACGGAGTAGTGTTTGATAGCCCCAAAGTAGGTCGATCCACATCTCAAGTACATGCGACAATCTCAGGTCTAAGGACAAAACGTACACGATGTGTAGAGAGAGCTGCAAGTATTATTGCTAGTCTCATGTTGGGTCAGTCCAACCCCATGTTCATAACATGTGTCCACATCATTGGTTTGACATCTCCATGTCAATGACTTGTGAAACATAGTCATCAACCAATCGATGTGCTAGTCTAATATTCACGTGTGTCCTCGCATGAACTCCGACTAGGGACAATTATTAGATAACCATACAAGTAAAGAGTTTCACAAACAATTCACATAATTTCCAATCAATACAAGTTGCCTGGTATATGGATATTCAAGGAACATTATAATAACTCATGGATACACATGAAATACAATCATCTCTATGATTGCCTCTAGGGCATATTTCCTTCAGTCTCCCACTTGCACTAGAGTCAATCTAGACAGTATCTAATACCTATTGCTCTTGTGTGCGCTTCATGCGCAGGCTGCGGGAGTGGCTTAGTCAAGGGATCAGCAACATTTGAGTCCGTATGTATTTTGCATAACATGACACTACCTTCATCAATGAACTCACGAATCAGATGGTAGCGCATGCGAATATGTTTGTTCTTCTGGTGCTGTCTAGGTTCTTTGGCTTGTGCAATAGCACCATTGTTGTCACAATAAACGTCCAAGGGATTGGACGAGCCCGGAACCACACCAAGAGCGATCAGGAAATTCCTAATCCAAACAGCTTCCTTTGCAGCCTCCGAGGCAGCAATATATTCAGCTTCTGTTGAAGAGGAGGCCACTGTATCTTGCTTGGAACTTTTCCAGCTCACAGCACCACCATTCATGACAAACACATAACCTGATTGCGATTTCGAGTCATCTGAGTCATTAAGATAACTCGCATCTGTGTAACCCTTTACACCGAGTTCAACCTCACCTCCATAAACTAGGAACATATCCTTAGTCCTTCTCAAGTACTTAAGGATATTCTTTACCGCTGTCCAGTGAATCTCACCTGGATCAGCCTGGTATCTGCTCGTAACACTTAGAGCATAGGAAACATCTGGGCGAGTACATGTCATTGCATACATGATGGATCCAATAGCCGAAGCATATGGAACCCTACTCATGCGTTCTCGCTCATCAGTGGTCGAAGGACACTGAGTCTTGCTGAGTTTAATGCCGTGAGACATGGGCAAGAACCCCTTCTTAGCCTCTTCCATGCTGAACCGTTTCAACACTTTGTCAATGTACGTACTCTGGCTTAATCCAATTAGCCTCCTTGATCTATCTCTATAGATCTTGATACCCAGAATATATGCCGCTTCTCCCAAGTCCTTCATAGAAAAACTATTTTTCAATGAGGTCTTAACAGACTCGAGCATAGGAATGTCATTTCCAATCAATAATATGTCATCCACATATAAGATTAGAAACACAAGTGATTTCCCATTTTCTTTCTTATACACACAAGGTTCTTGTTCTTTTTGGTGAAGCCAAACTCCTTTACAACTTCATCAAATCGAATGTTCCAACTCCGAGATGCTTGCTTCAGCCCATAAATAGACTTTTGAAGTTTGCATACCTTTCCAGCATTGTTTGGATCGACAAAACCTTCGGGCTGCATCATATACACGTCCTCAGAAAGGATTCCATTTAAGAAAGCCGTCTTGACATCCATCTGCCATATCTCATAATCGAAATGTGCAGCAATGGCTAGAATGATCCGTATAGATTTAAGCATCGCTACGGGCGAGAAAGTCTCGTCGTAGTCAACTCCTTGAACTTGTCGAAAACCTTTTGCAACAAGTCGAGCTTTATGGATGTGAACATTTCCATCCATATCAATCTTCTTCTTATAGATCCACTTGCACTCGATGGCTTTAAAAACCATCAGGCAGGTCAACCAAGTTCCAAACTTGATTGTCTCCCATGGACTCTATCTCGGATCTCATGGCAATCAGCCATTTCTCAGAGTCTGGGTCCACCATCGCTTCTGCATAGGTCGCAGGCTCATCATTGTCTAACAATAATAACTCTCGCGCTTCGCGGAGCCTCGCCGACCTTCGTGGTTGTGGTGCTTCTATTGCCACGGGTTCCTCAACTTGTTCTGCTACAATAGCATCACTCGTAGAAGCATCCCCGACTGGCTCATCTTGAACTTCTTCAAGTCGCACCGACCTTCCACTCGTTCCCTTTGTGAGAAACTCTTTCTCTAGGAAAACACCGCTACGAGCGACAAACACTTTGCCCTCTTCTCGGTTGTAGAAGTAATACCCTAAGGTTTCCCTTGGGTATCCCACAAAAATGCACTTATCCGATTTGGGTGTTAGCTTGTCCGACTGAAGTCGCTTGACAAATGCATCACAACCCCAAATCTTTAGAAAAGACAAACTGGGATTCTTTCCAGTCCACATCTCATATGGTGTCTTAACTACGGATTTAGATGGTACCCTATTTAGTGTGAAAGCTGCTGTTTCTAGCGCGTAACCCCAAAATGATAATGGTAAATCCGACTGGCTCATCATCGATCGAACCATGTCCAACAAAGTTCGATTACGCCGTTCAGAGACCCCGTTTCTTTGAGGCGTTCCGGGCGGCGTGAGCTGTGGAACAATTCCGCAACTCTTAAGATGATTGCTAAACTCGTGACTCAAATATTCACCTCCGCGATCAGATCGCAAGGCCTTTATTTTCTTGCCACGTTGATTCTCTACCTCATTTTGAAACTCTTTGAACTTTTCAAAAGTTTCAGACTTATGCTTCATCAAGTAGACATAGCCATATCTACTGAAATCATCAGTGAAAGTAATGAAGTAGTGATATCCTCCTCTGGCTGTCGTGCTCATTGGTCCACATACATCAGTATGTATGAGTTCCAACAAGTCTGTCGCTCTCTCAGGAAACCCCGTAAAAGGCGTCTTGGTCATCTTTCCAAGTAAACAAGCTTGACATGTCTCGTATGATTCAAAATCAAACGAAGTTAGAAGACCATCACCATGGAGCTTCTTCATGCGCTTTTCACTTATATGCCCCAAACGACAATGCCATAGATAGGTAGGACTCAAATCATTTGGCCGAAGCCTTTTAGCACTAACATTGTAAACACATGCATTATCAAGATTTAAAATAAATAACCCATTCACAATGGGAGCATCATCCACAAACATAGCATTCTTAGAGATTACACAACCATTGTTTGTACTCGCGAATGAATAACCATCCCTCATCAAACATGAAGGTGATAAAATGTTTCGACCCATACTAGGAATGTAATAACAATTATTCAACTCCATGATAAATCCTGACGGAAGGTGAAGTTGCATGACGCCGACGAACAATGCAGCAACCCTTGCTTTATTTCCGACGCGAAAATCCACTTCGCCTTTCTGCACTTCTCTAGTCCTTATTAGCCCCTGCATCGAATTGCAAATATGAGCAACCGATCCGGTATCAAATACCCAAGAGTTAACATAAGAATCTGCGAGAAAAATGTCCACAACATTTACAACAAGTGTACCTGAGTGGGAAGTACTCTTACTTCCACTTTTCTTCAAAGAAGCCTGGTACTTGCTGCAGTTTCTCTTCCAGTGGCCATATTCGTGACAAAAGAAACACTCAGTGTCTCCTGCAGGACCAGCCTTTTGCTTGGGTGCAGGGTTTGGCTTAGGGATCGTATCCTTAGCCTTGCCCTTCTTCTTCTGCCAAGAAGTGCCCTTTTTCTTGAAGCTAGGCTTGTTCTGCACAGCCATCACATGGCTATGCCCTGCACACTTCTTAATGTCACATTCTGCTGTTTTCAGCATCCCACATAATTCATTAAGGCCCCTCTCCACCCCATGCATATGGTAGTTCGAAATGAAATGCCCATAGCTAGATGGAAGAGATGCCAAAATGAAGTCAGTGGCCAACTCTTGGCCTAATGGAGAACCAAGCTTTTCCAAAGTCTGACTGTAACCAACCATTTTGATCACATGGGGGGCTACAGCTGCTCCCTCTGCCAGCTTGCATTCCACAAAGGACTTAGCGACATTGTACCTCTCAGTCCTAGCCTGAGTCTGGAACATGTCCTTAAGCGCAACGATCATATCGTACGCTTCCTGGTCCTCAAACTGCTTTTGAAGATCAGGTTCCATGCATGCAAGCATAAGACAACTGACCTCAAGAGATTCATCACATGCTTTCTTGTAGGCATTCTTAAGGGTAGCAGTTGCATTATCAGCAGGTTCATCCGGGATTGGGGTATCCAGAACAGTTTCCTTTTTCTCAGCCCTGAGAACAATTCTCAGGTTACGGACCCAGTCCGAATAGTTTGTTCCATTTAGTTTATCCTTTTCAAGAATCGAACGCAAAGCAAAAGGTGATGAATTGTTCGGTGCCATTGATCTACAACAAAAAAAAATGCAAAATACTAAGCCATGTAACCATGAAAGAGTAAAACATATTAAACAATTTAATAGCATATACTCCCACTTAAATCAACATCCCTCTATTGATACTAAGTGATTCAAGATCCACAATTAACAAGTCGACTAGTGAGCTTTAGCATCACTGCTAGAAGACAAGGTAAATCGGTAAGCAACCTTTGCTAATCATATCACATATGACTCTTGTTGTTGGGTGACATCTCTATGTCAAAACTAGGCGCCCAACCTTTATGCCCCAAGGTCCTTAACTGTTAAGATGACCTTGTTAAGCTCACCAACCCTTATGCGTGTAGGTATCCGATACAAACCCATCCAGCCAAGGAAAACCGTGGCACCCTAATTTCATAGACCCACCAACGATTGTACAGGGCATAGGATGGTGCAAGGTTTGGTTGGGAGGGCGTGGTTTAACTTAAACTTTGTGAGGGATCATTCTACTTCTATCATCTAAGCATGCATAGTAGTAAAACGTATAAGAATAGCATTCACATAGATGTGATACAGTATGGCCCATTTTCTCATGGTGATCTCTATCGCCATAGAACCTGTCCACCATGATGATCGCCATCTTCATGCTCTATGCGAGCCATCCTCCAAGTGATGAGTTCTCCAAGAACTAATACAAGCTATTACTCCTAACATCTAGTAATCAAAATTACATTGTATTGGGATCATCACAAGTTGGCACGCAGGCCATTACAATAATTGACAACACATATGGCTCCAGCCGTGTTGCCCAACTCACGACACGCAGGTCATGAAAAATACATACATGCATCACATACATTTTTGGGCCATACTGATCACATAAATCCTGCAAAAACAAGTTGTGCATAGAATCGCATTCTACCGGATCATGTGAAATCGTACCACCTATGAACCTTAACGAGATACAAAAAAAAGGGGGGCTACGACTAAGGGGGGTCTAGGGGGTCTCCCCCTGCGGGGTTCGAAGGGGCAGCGCCCCTCGCGGTACCAATTTTCTTTAAGGATTTTGATCGGCAAATCCAATTTACCATAAACCGACCATAGTTCCGATTCGACCAAACTCCTTTGATCACGGTACGTCGATTCAGATCTAATTCCCGATTCGATCAATCATATTGATCTTCGCGTGATTCAGAAGGATTTATGTGTCACTGTCTACCCCGATGGCGGAAACCGACCGGTAGGGGTAAGTCGTTCGACGACCTTAGAATCACGATCACGGAAAGTAAGATCATAGATCAATCCAGAAACACCGCCATACAAACGATCATATCATTCATATCAATCTACATATCACCATATGCAAACTTCCCAAACCTATGACTGAATAGCATCGGCTCTGATACCACTGAAGGGTTACGGGTAGGCTACACTAGCGTAAAATCAAAATTTTCTACCGCGTCAACCAGGAATACTATTGTCATAGATCACGGGATTACCGCTAGACGCGCAGGTGCGGAACTCGATGAAGCACGTTGCGGCAGTGTAGATGTTCTACGTCTCCTCCTCGTCCTCGTCCCACGAGCAGCTCCCCTTTGCGCGGCTCGTCCAAGTGCTACAGATGCAGCACCTCCGAGGTATCCACACGTCCGGAGTGGAAGCCGTCACACGCCAGACTGCTAGATCTGCGCGTGTAACACAGGCGGAAGGGGAGTGGCGGCTGGGTGGAATGCTCTCTCTTTTTCAGCTCGCCTCACTCCCTCTTATATAGGCATCCCTGGTGGGCTTCTACATTAGCAGCCCATTAGCAGCCTAAGCCTGGTCTAATTCGGATCCAATCCTCATTAGGCTTCCAGCCCCTAAAGTGTGTGACCCTATAGGTTCATACACGTATAGACATGACGCGAGTACACTTACTCCGTCAATAGTTGGTAGCGGCCTCTAGCAAGACGTGCCAACTCCTAAGCGCATATAAAGATCATTCGGACGAACCATCACAAGGTTGAGTACATGTCTTTCCCTTTGCCTCACGATATTTGGTCTAGCTCTAAGCTGACCTCTCTTTCTCGATACTATGATTCAGAATCCCTTTACTAGGTTAACTCTTAACCATATGTAGCACGGCCATGCATTTCTGGATCCGATCACTCGAGGGGCCCAGAGATATCTCTCTCAAGTAGAGAGGGGCAAATCCCATCTTGATTGACTGATGCCTTGCAGCATGTATCAGGACAAACCCGAAAGCTACCTTTATAACTACCCAGTTACGGAGTAGTGTTTGATAGCCCCAAAGTAGGTCGATCCACATCTCAAGTACATGCGACAATCTCAGGTCTAAGGACAAAACGTACACGATGTGTAGAGAGAGCTGCAAGTATTATTGCTAGTCTCATGTTGGGTCAGTCCAACCCCATGTTCATAACATGTGTCCACATCATTGGTTTGACATCTCCATGTCAATGACTTGTGAAACATAGTCATCAACCAATCGATGTGCTAGTCTAATATTCACGTGTGTCCTCGCATGAACTCCGACTAGGGACAATTATTAGATAACCATACAAGTAAAGAGTTTCACAAACAATTCACATAATTGCCAATCAATACAAGTTGCCTGGTATATGGATATTCAAGGAAATTATAATAACTCATGGATAAACATGAAATACAATCATCTCTATGATTGCCTCTAGGGCATATTTCCTTCACTTACATCATCCTCATAACATTAGCAGTCAGCAATCGACATCAATTGAATTACTGCGCTACTAAGGGACTTAATCCCGTAGGACGTATCCCATGGCATGGATAGTGTTCCGTGAGTTTCCTCGGTTCCCAAGTTGATACATTAGGGGTGCCAATAGGTTTATAGTCACTATAAGTGCTAACACACATCTATCTACCAACAAGTAGTTCCCTCCATCATGTCCCCACAAGAGGCAAATATTGAGAGGTTGACTTCTACCAACATCAAGATGAAGACAATCTAACACATGGTCATAGCGATGAATATCAGAATAAACTTTATCTTATTTCAATCTCATACTAGGGTTTATCCATCTCCCCAAGAACTAATGATCTACTCATACATGGAGGCAATCAACATCATGGCAATAACAATGGAATCTTTAGATGAATAGTACTTGTATAAATCCACAACGAGTACGGAAATTACAACAAGATCTAGACAAGATGTAGATGAGATGGATGGAGATGGTGGTGATGCAGTGGTTGGTGATGAAGATCAATGCCTTATCCTCCCGGATCTGCGCAGGGCAAAGATGGATCCTCGGTGGACAAGTTCCCCCTCTAGATGCCTTTCAAAGGTGAAGTTTTGGTGATTTCTGGTTGTTCTGTATGTCGTCTCCATGATCTAGTTGCACGAAGTAAAACTATTTGAGGAGGCGGTGGCGGTGCCAACTATACGGCGGGAACTATATGGCCAGAAAATTATTCCCGCCATATAGTTGGTCGTCAAACTCTCTAGACGCCTCCATCGCTTCAGGTTTTCTTCTGGTGTTATTGATATTTTCCAAATAAGCGATTTACGTTGTTTTTGACACCTTTTCTCCCCAATACAACTACTCCAAGAACTGTATCCATTGTATCCATCATTTGTCCTCATCCTGGTGAAAATAGACATAAAATGTGCGTGCGAACCCCATAAAATACCAAGATCCTACAACTACAATGCCAAATAATAATATAAAACATGATGCAATTATGCACTCATCAACTTCCCCAAGCTTAGACTCTTGCTCGTCCCGAGCAAGTTTATCTTAATGGATGTGATCCTCATATTCATGAAATTGAGTCGATAAAATAAATGAGGCAGGTGCAACATGTATTTATCATATATGATACATAGGAACAAGTTCATGAATAATACCTTACTCGAACCATCCGAATAATATTAGAAGGCTTCCACACCTTAGCATTTAACAGTTCACAAAAGATCACTCTCGGTATGATGTAAAAGTATTCAGTTCAATCGAATGAGTTAGCGAGGTAGTCCCAAGTGTTTTAGGATTAACATATTCACTTGGGATTCAAAATCTCAAAACGTCTCTTCGTCTTACTACAATATAGTGGTGTATGCCTATTTGCTCTTTGCACATTCGCTCTTTTTCTTCTCTCTTATCTTCTTTTTTTCTATGTATGCTCACACTTTTGTTTGTTGTGCAAAGGAGCTAGCCATACATTCCACTTCATGTAGGAATTCAAAGTTTAACGATCTCAATTACCAAATTCCAATTGTATATGAAGCAATCTTTATAGCTTGAATATTCTACCTCGCCTTGTTCTCACTCTAATTTGATAGCACTTTTAATTTTCCTTTGTTCAAGGTTTCTTCTTCAACTTAACTGATTAGATAATTTATCTTTCTTTGTAAATCAAACCATGTACTTAAAACATATTGACCAAATTATCTTTGTATGTTCCATTAATACCAATGGTGTGGAAGACTCCTATTGTTATCATCAAATGCGAGTAAAATTATACTCAAGCCATTCATATATCCAATAGGACAAGCACAAACTCAATATTGCTCCATATATGATAATAAACTTAGAATTTCATAAAAGGGATCGACTATTCCTGAAGGGAATTCTAATGATGCAAACTTTATTTCTAGTTTGAACTAATGCAAAACTAAAAT
This sequence comes from Avena eriantha, assembly GCA_910589775.1. Taxonomy (NCBI): domain Eukaryota; kingdom Viridiplantae; phylum Streptophyta; class Magnoliopsida; order Poales; family Poaceae; genus Avena; species Avena eriantha. Next base: position 521,883,114 of record OU342743.1, on the reverse strand, counting down.
AGTAATTTAATTATAAGCTAGATTACAAGGTCTTAAAGATCTCCCCAAGCCTGGAATCAAGCCATGAGGGATCAAATAATACCTTGCGATTCTTTGATACCATGATTATTGTAGATCACTATGGTACCATGGCACGCGATATCTTCTCTTCACGGGCCAGCCTGAGGCGGAGGGATTGATTGACAACCTCTAATTCTTTAACACGCAGCTTGTAGAAAAGATTATTCCTCTCCAGCACTTTTACTTGTTATTTAATGAGCTCATTGTTATCTTGAAGGGTTTGAATCGCCTTAAGACTCATAGAAAAACCTGATTCGGTTGTATACTTAATATCTTCATCAAGTTTATCAAGATAAAGTCACAACAACCGAAGATGTTTGGGTGTCCCCAGCGTCTCCTTGTCCATCTCTTCAATCTTCTCCTGGAGGGATTTCAACTCCCTCTTCCGACGTTCATTGTCGGCGTCGAGGAACTCCATAGGGGCGATCTTGATATCCTTGCCTTGCTTGCTATTGCTCCCGATCTCCATAGGAACTTCTCTCCTTGGCTTCTGTCCCTTGGTTTGTGTGTCTTCACGTATGAATAAGATGTAGATTGGTTTCTGGAGATTATGATTAGAGAGAAACACAATGGAAGTATATAAGGGGAGTCAGAGGTCGGTAGAACTTGTAAGAAACACCAAATTCATGCCCAAGAAAGGAATAGCGAAATAAATCATGAATTTGGAGGAGTCCTTCTGCGTAACGACCAACTATATGGGCGCAGGTCGATTAAGTTACCGACTTGGAAATGACAAAACCGTAACGAAAAAGGAAATCGAAAAATGTCTGAGAGTTTAACGACCAACTATACGGCGGGAGGGTTTTCTCTGGCTGTATAGTTGTGACTGTATAGTTCAAGACATCAAAAATCGAAAATGTCTGAGAGTTTAACGACCAACTATATGGCTAGAGATTTTTCTCTAGTCGTATAGTTGCGACTGTATAGTTTCCAAACAACAAAACAATTGCGCAAAGAAGATACTGAAGGTTTAACGACCAACTATACGGCTGAAGATTTTTCTCCGGTCATATAGTTGTGACCATATAGTTCGTAAAAACCTTCAGAAGCTTCAGAAAAACACGAGGTATTCAAAGGCAAAAAATTCAGGAGTAAAATTTGTGAAAACAAATAACTTATTTGAGTAAGAACACTTACCTTGAACTTACCGTTTACTTATTCGGTATGACAAGCTCCTCCAACAACAAAGACTTCTTATCTTTTTGAGGAATTGACCTTAGTTCATTTAATAATTCTCGTAAATGAAAATCACTAGGACTAAAGGTCCTCTCAGTAAGATTGGTGTTTTGCTGGGCGAATATGAACACTTCATCTATCATCTTTATTTCTTTCCTCTACATAATCTGCAACTCAAATTCTTGAAGTAAAAGGATCCAATGGAACTGTCTTGGCTTACGATTTTTCCTCTCAAGGAGTTCTTTTAAATCATCATGATCCGTATGAACTCTTACTTTTGCATCAACTATATAAGAACGGAATTTATCGCAAGACAAAAATACAGCAAAAAGTTCCCTCTCTTCCTTAGGATAATTATTTTAAGCACTATTAAGAGTTCTACTAGCATGGTGTATAATATTAAATCTGCGACCCATATGTTGTCCCAGAATTACTCCTACAGCATCATCACTAGCTTCACGTATTAAGTCAAAAGTCATATCCCAAATAGTTGGTTTCATGATAGGAGAATGGGATAAATCATATTTGAGTTTATCAAAGGCTACACGACATTTATCATCAAAATTAAATGTTACTTCCTTTTGCTAAAGGTTAGTCAAAGGTTTAGATATTCCGGACAATTTCTAATGAACCTTCTATAAAAACCCGCATGACCAAGGAAACTTCTTATACCTTTTATATCCCTAGATTGTGGCATTCTCTCTATGGCCTCAACCTTAGCTCTATCCAGAAAATAGCTTGATGACTGCAAGTGCACAAATCATTTGTAGCTAGTTTCAAAATAAAGATATCAATCCCATAGGGAGCAGGAGTCTGAAGTCAAATTACTCTTGAATTAAATACTACAATAGAAATCCTAAATAAAGTTCTAAGTAACAAGATAAAATGCGAGTATTGTGTAAATAGGTGTTTTTTGGGTTATTGGTCTAAGAGAACAATAAGTAAAGTAAAACAATTGAACACAAAAAGTAAGTATCACGTATGTGAAATAGATTGGAACTGCAATAGGGAAAAGGGCGTTCTTAGGGTGTAGCGGATACACCTCTAGCATTATATAGAACTAAGGTAAAGATTATTATCATGAACATTCTCAACTATGTATGTGTGGGAGGAACTCCGTATTTGGAAAAATAGGCAGCAACCACTGTTCACGTCATCCTCATAACCACAGCAGTCAACAATCAACATCAATCAAATTACTGTGCTATTAAGGGACTTAATCTCGTAGGACGTATCGCATGGCATGGATAGTGTTCCGTGAGTTTCCTTGGTTCCCAAGTTGATACGTAAGGGGTGCCAACAAGGTTATAGTCACTATAAGTGCTAACACACCTCCATCTACCAATAGTTCCCTCCATCAAGTCCCCACAAAAGGAAAATATTGAGAGGTCGACTTCTCCCAACATCAAGATGAAGACAATCTAACACATGGTCACAGCGATGAATATCATAATAAACTTTATCTTATTTCAATCTCAGGCTAGGGTTTCTCCATCTCCCCAAGAACTAATGATCTACTCAGACATGGAGGCAATCAACATCATGGCAATAACAATGGAATCTATCATAGATGAATAGTACTTGTATAAATCCACAACGAGTACAGAAATTACAACAAGATCTGGACAAGATGTGAATGGGATGGATGGAGATGGTGGTGATGCATCGGTTGATGATGAAGATTGATGCCTTAGCTTCCTGGATCCGCGCAGGGAGAAGATGGATCCACGATGGACAAGTTCCCCCTCGATATGCCTTCCGGAGGTGAGGTTTTGGTGATTTTTGGTTGTTCTATATGTCGTCTCCCTGATCCAGTTACACAAGGTGAAAATATTTGAGGAGGCGGTGGCGGCGCCAACTATACGGCGGGAAATATACAGCCAGAAAATTATTCCCTCCGTATAGTTGGTCGTCAAACTCTTTGGACGCCTCGATCGCTTCAGGTTTTCTTCTGGTGTTATTGATATTTCCCAAATAAGTGATTTATATTATTTTTGACTCCTTTTCTCCCCAATACAACTGCTCCAAGAACGGTATCCATCATCTGTCCTGATCCTGGTGAAAATAGACATAAAATTTGCGTGCAAACGCCGTAAAATACCAAGATTGTACAACTATAATGCAAAATAATAATATAAAATATGATGCAATTATGCACTCATCAGCAGGGCTGCGCACCAGCCTGTCTGGTCAGGGGTGTGCTCAGCAAGGAGCGTCACCCCCCCGTACCTTTGGCCAACGGATCCATGGCATCCAAGTAGAGGTGGCCACCCAGCCGGCTCTTCTGGTCACCTGGCTAAACGGGCCAGCCGAGGAATCTTGAGGGCGGACTGGCTGAAGCGGCCTACCCAGTTGTCGTTCTTTGTCTTATGGCCAATAGGCCATGCCTCCCTGGAGCCGGCCAGTTGAGCCCAGCTTGGCCTACCCGGGTGTCACCACCCCCGATACTAGTCCCCGAGCGCATTGGGACTTCGCCTTGTGGAGAAAATCTTGTGTGCTCATTGGCTGAGCTGAGATGATTGTTGATGAAGAACTGGTTGTAAGTTTTTCTTGTAGTCCTTGTCATTTTCTGGCTCAAGATGCGTGTTGTTACCCGGCTGGAGTTTATCGGCTACATAACCGATGGCCCACCCATAGGTTGTGAGCGGCGATTGAATCTACTGGCTGCCGCACCCGGTGGGGGAGGTGAATCGCCTGGTTGATGCTGTCAGTGCCTACGTTGGCCACGCCTGCCACTTCTGGCGCACGTCACATTAGTTTGACCCCTTGGTCTGGCGCGGCAGTTTTTGGTAACCGCGCATGCATCTTCATCATTGCAGTTTCTTAGAGATCATGCGCATGCCTGGCCTCCTGCATTAACGCCTACGGGATCTTCTATGGGAGTTATGTTGGTGCACGCGATCCACTGCTGAAATGTCAGGGGGGCAGTGCAGCAGTTGCCTACCAAATGGCAGAGTGGAGCGCAGGTGGTGTGTTTGCTCTGCCTCATTAAATAGGGACACAAGGTAGAGTCGTTTCCCACTTCATCTTCTTCATGTGCCCGCTTCCTCTACCCCTTGCGTTCTGCCTCCTCTCTGCTTTTTTGTGCCTCCATATCTTGGTCGTCCGCGTCGCTGCTTGTTCTTCATGATGACGGGACCGCAGTTCTCTAACACAGCCCACCGCACCCAACAAGATGTTGTCGGATCAAGCCCGGGCCTGGTGTGGCTCCTACATCACCGACGACCTTGTCTAGAAGTACCGGCAGGGAAAATTCATCCCGAGGGAGTGCTTGGTGAAGCATCACCTCGACGCGAAGGGCGACCGGGTGCCTAACCCCTAGCCCGGGGAAGCCGTCGTCTTCCTCGCCCACTTTGACCGCGGATTTGGCCTGCCATTGAGCAGGTTTGTCCTGGAGCTCCCCACGATGTTCGACCTCTAGCTCCATCACCTGGGGCCAACACCATTGCGTAGCTGTCGCATCACGCAGCCTGTTGCGAGGCCTTCCTGGGGGTTTGCCATGACATGGCGAACTTCTTGAAGTTTTTAAACTTAAAGGTCCAGGTGGTTGGGAAGGGCGGCCCCCTGATAGAGACCAGCTACTACGCCATCTACCCGTGACCATCGGCGCGATGCCGTGGTTGGACATCCCCAACACTATCAAGCTGTGTCAGCGCTCGTACTTTTACATGTGTAGTGTGTCCGACGTGGACCTCATCAAGGTGTCGGTCTTCGCCAACATCCCCTCCACATGGAAGTCATGGATCATCTAGAACCTGGGTGCCCAAGCCGACATGGAGCGGATGGCCGCCCCCGTGGCGGTGCTGGTGGAGAAGGAGCGGCTCACTGCCAGGGACATCCTGTTGTTCTATATGACGAGCTGTGTGCTTCCGCTTCAGCAGTGGTCGCACAAGATGGGCCACCTATCCGGCTCCCTAGATCCCACGTGGGTGTCCTAGCTGGAGGTGTTGTATGGGGCCCTTCGAGAGTGGCTTGCCACCATCTCGAAGGAGACGCAGGCGAAGGACTGTCCCTTCTCCTATCGGCCGTACCACCACAGTCGGTTGCCGCCGAAGCTTCTTTTTTCTTCTCCGGATGAACTTTTCTCGAGGGATCTATTCTTGTTTCTTATTTTCCCATTGTTGAGTAGCTTTTTACGGCACAGCTGGCGGAGGACGGCATGGGGGCGGATGAGCTTCCCTCCTTCTCAGCTGATTTCAAGCTGCAGAAGTACCCTCTGCAGGAGCCAAAGCGCTTTCCCACCCGCGCTGATGAGGGTAGCGAGGTCCCACCCGGTGAGTATACATTTCTTGTATTTCTCTGTTTTGCTCTTCTTTAGCCTTATGCTTGATGATCTTCCCGTATCTAGAGTAGCCGCACACAGCGTGGACGGGGACCCGGCTGAGGTCGCCACATCGCGGACTAGGGGAAGCGGGCCACCTCGACTAGTACCGCTCCAGCCGATGGAGGTTCGAACAGGGCCCGCCAACCGAGGGTCACGGCTATCGTGCCAAGAATCGCCGGGTACGTGCCTTTGCCCATGTTCTGCTTGCGACCACTACTTTACTTTTTGCTTAATGTGTCCTTATGCTTTGTGCGTAGTGAGGCTATGTCCTTGGCCGACTGCACGACCATAGCCACCTCATCTGCGGCCCCTACTATCGCGCCAGCGGAGGCTGCTGCGGGTGCGGTGGGGTCGGTGCCACTGGCTATGCCCGTGATCCTGCACCGGGCCTCTGCCGCCTCCAATCTCACCGAAGTTCTCTTGGCCAGGTGCGGGGGCGCGGTTGCTCCTTCCCTCCGGCTGCTGGAAGGGATAGAGCCAGTCCTAAGCAAGGCTCAGACGAGCTCTGCCGCCTATCAGGTGCAGGAGCCTGTAGAGGTGGCGCCGGAAGCCGTCACGCAGCCGGCCGTAGGAGATGGCGAGCGGGAGGCGATTCTCGGCTCAGGTGGTGATGGTGCCGGGATCCAGCCAGAGGCGCCACGCACAGCCGACGGGAGCGACAACAACCTTCAGGTCACCGGCTGGAGATTGGCCTGGGTCGCACCGCTGATGACCCACAAGTATGGGGGATCGCAACAGTCTTCGAGGGAAGTAAAACCCAATTTATTGATTCGACACAAGGGGAGCCAAAGAATATTTATAATCCTTAACAACTGAGTTGTCAATTCAGCTGGACCTAGAAACAATCTTGCTCGCGGTAGTTTATCAGTAGCAACAGTTTTGTAATAGCAATAGCAAAGTAATAGCAGTAGTAAAAGTAAAGACAATAGTAACAATTACAGCAAATAGTAGGATTAAAGCGCGGTAGGCATAGGGATGGACGGACGAGCGTTGCAAGGACAAGACAATTCATGTAGCAATCAAGATATAGGGTATTTGCAGATAAATGAGGTAAAGCATCCAAGTACTAAATAATCATAGGCATGTGTTCCATATATAGTCATACGTGCTCGTAATGAGAACTTGCACAACATCTTTTGTCCTGCCAGCCCGTTTTCAGTGGGGCCTCAAGGGAACTACTGGAAACTAAGGTGATCCTTTTAATAAAGCATCGGATCAAAGCATTAACACTCCGTGAACACACATAATCCTCATATCACAGCCATTCCCTCCGGTTATCCCGATTATTTTCACTTCGAGGCCTGTGGTTCCGGACAACAATATGTGTATACAACTTGCAGGTAAGATCATAAACAATAAAATCCTCATGAATCAATAACATGTTCAGATCTGAAATCATGGCACTCGGGCCCTAGTGACAAGCAGTGCGCATAACAAGTTGCAACAAAGTCAAAAAGCACTAATAATAGATACTCGGCACCATACCCCAACAATCTAATGCTATTACATGAACAATATCATCCAATCCCTACCATCCCCATAGCCTACAACCGGGGATTACTCACTCATGGATGGGGGAATCATGGATGGTCGATGGAGAAGCAATGGTGATGATGATGGCGATGATCTCCTCCAATTCCCCATCCCAGCAGGGTGCCAGAACGGAGTTTCTGGTTCCAAATTGTGGTATCTGGTGGTGACGGCACAATAGAACTCTATCTAGAAAAACGTCAAACCCCCCGTCTATTTTAGGTCAGAGGGCTTTTATAGGCAAAAGGAGAGGTCGAGGCCGAGTATGAGGCGTCCACAAACCCTCCTGGTGTGGCCTGGCCTGGCCCATGCGGCCAGGGGGTGTGGGCCCATCGTGGCTCCTCTTCATCCCTTCTTGTGGCTCCGTGAGTCTTCTGGTAAAATAGGAGTTTTGCGATGTTTTCCGGGATTTATCCTGAAAGTTGATTTCCTGCACAAAAACGAGACAAGAAAGCAATTCTGCTGAAAACAGCATTAGTCTGCATTAGTTGTATCCAAATCACACAAATTAGAGGGGAAACAATAGCAAAGTGTTCGGGAAAGTAGATACGTTTTGGACATATCAGTCGTCGCTAGACAATGTCCTGGCACAGTTTGCATAGTTCAGTTCTCATAGTCGGGCCCCATCGCCCTTGGCCAGGTGCGCCACCTGGTTGAGGCGATGGAGAAGGGACTTGGCCAGGCGAAGGAGCAGAAGGCCTTGCTAGAGGTAAATGTTTCCTTGCCATTTTCGTTGTTCTTCTTTTTCTTTATTTCTCCAATGCAGAAAGCTTTTGACGAAGCCTCCAAGACCACGCAGGTTCTAGGTTGTATGATTGCTCGCTCTGCTATGTCCTCCCTCTTAAGTGAATTCTCGTGTTTCCTGTTGACCATTGGGTACCCTCATGCAGCTCTTTCACCGGACAGGAACCGGGAGGTGGAGAGGCTAAAGGTGGAGGTGACCCAGCTAGAGGAATCCAACCAGGCTCGCCAAGCCTAGATTGGTCAGCTGGTGGAACATCAGAAGTAGATGGAGGTCAAGGTTAGCCAAGCCAAGAAGGTCGCTGACACCCGGACTAAGGTGCTCAAAAATCTTGAGAAGATCTACACCTAGCAGGCGGAGACACTAAAGGTTGCTTAGTCCAAGGAGAAGGCGGCACTGAAAGAACTATGCCAGATTGTCGAAATCCTTGTCAGTAAGTGGCTCCTCCTTCTGTGAACTTGTTCTTCATTTGCTGCAGCTGGTTTATAACAACTGCTTATTTCCCTAGTACAGCTTCGTATTCCGAGGCGACTGGCCAGGCTCTGGCCCGAATTCCTAAGGCGGACACCGGACGTGACCTCCATCTGAATGAGTTGGTGGAAGTGTCATGCGAGGAGGCCAAGCAGCTGCGCGATGCAGCCCTTGGTGTCTACGCGTACGTCATGCCGGATACCACTCTGCCGGCTATGATGGAGGCCTTGGCTAAGAAGCTCCTCTCTACTCCTGACATCATGGACGATGCACGGGACTGGGCGGCACATGGCGACGCAGACATGGTGTTGGCACTCCTGAAGTCTTGGTACCCTGACGTGGACCTCCAAAGTCTCTCCAAGGGGTTCCGGCAAGGGACCAGCTATAACCAGATTCGCGCCAAAGTTCCTGACATCCTCTCCTGTGGTGTCAAGATCGGGAGCTTCGACCAGCTGGACCAGGACTTCGATGACCCGTCTGGCATAGAGTCGTACTTGTTTGACCCACTCCTAGCTCTAGTAGATGCCAATGCCCCAGCTGCGCCAACCTCTGCCTCTGCTGACATCGCCTCCAGCAGCCATGCTCCAGCTGATGCCTCTGGTCCATCTGCTTGATCCCTCGGATGCCAGGTGTATTTGTACTTGTTTGGAACTTGTACTTTGCGGTACTGCTTTGTCCTTCTGTGAATAATTTTCTTTTGTTCTGTATTGAACTCTATGGGGAGCTTTGTCTCCCTTTGTGGTGTTGTCTTGTGCCTGTTTTGCATGCACTTGCTATGTGTTGCACTTGCTATGTGCTTGTTTCTGTGTGGGGGTGTGCGAGCGCACCCACAGGCTGTAGTCCCTGAGGTTCAGGCCGGCTTGCGAATTCAGTAGGGTCGAAGCTCCTTTGTATTGTTGCTTGTTGTAGGTTTTCTATGTGGGGGCACGTGAGCGCACCCACAGGGTGTAGTCCCTGAGGTTCGGGCCGGCTGGAGAATTCAGGCGGGTCGAACCTCCTTATCTATTCTTTTGTCGCCTGGGAGGCGATTAACATCCAGCTCTGGTACTTTGGCTCATGCAAAGATGAAGCACAGGTAATGGTTTGTGGGTTAGATATGCATAGGATAAATATAGTCTGTAGTTGTTCGTTTGGTCAAAAACTTTGATGTTCCACGCGAAACTAATAACTTAGTCCTTTTCTTAGTGAGCATTGGCCATTCGAGTTGTGCCCTTGCAAGCATGAGCCGGGATCAAAGGGTTGGCTCGTTGGCTTACTGCACAATACTTTGGATTTTGGCTATCGGCCTCGAGCGAGCAAGCACAACCGGAACGTCCATATTTTTTTGTTTTCCTTAGGACTTTTCCTGTATGTGTCTTCAAGTTTTCTACTCTTGCCGTGTCTGTCATCCAGCTTGCGCTCTGCAGCTGGAATTGAGGAGGAAGCCCTTATAGCTGCATACAGTACTTCGCCTTCTAGAGCACGCGGCCATTTGGGCCATCCGGCGAGTCCCCGAGAGAGACTGCCTGATCTGGGGTTAGAAATAATGTAGTCGGAAAACGTCAAATTATGTAGTATAGAATGCCGAATTATTACGGAGTCCCCGAGACTGTGTCAATGCTCCTCAACTTGTTCATTACACTAAAGTAAGATACATGCGCCTTTTACTCAGGTGTAGAATGGGCGAAGCAAGTTCGCATTCCACTAGCGCTCGGTTTCTTCGCCGGAGTGGTCCATCTGGTTCGTTGCCAGCTGGCGGGCATCGATGAGGTAGTATGAGTTGTTCTGGAGTGCTTTGCTGATAATAAATGGCACCTCCCAAGGTGGATACAGCTTGTGCATCCCCTTGGTGTCTTGTACCAGCAGTAGGACTAGATCGTCCTCTCGGAATGAGACGTTGCAAATCCGGCTAGCATGGTAGCGGCGCAGGTTTTGATGGTAGATGGCAGACCTGGACAAGGTTAGCTCTCGCGCTTCTTAGAGGAGATGAACACTATCCTCACGCGCTTCCCTGGCCTGCTGCTTAGTGTATAGTAGTTTACGGGGTGCGTCGAACTTGATGTCAGTTGGCAGGACCGCCTCTGCTCCGTAGACAAGGAAGAATGGCGTGTAGCTGGTGGAGCGGTTTGGTGTGGTGCATAGGCACAACAGCACAGCCGGTAGCTCTTCTATCCAGTATCCAGGGGATCTCATCGGTGGCTCGATTAGCCATGGCTTGATTCCGACTAGGACCAAACTGTTTGCTCGCTCGCACTGCCCATTGGATTGGGGGTGTGCGACGGAGGCTAGGTCCAGGCGGATACCCTTTTCTCCATAGAAACGTGTGATGTCCCCTTTGGTGCAGTTTGTGTCGTTGTCAGTGATGATGTTGTTGGGGTAGCCGAAGCACGTGATGATGTCGGTGAAGAACTTGACTACTGTCGGTCCATCCAACTTCTTGACTGGCTTTGCCTCAATCCACTTAGTGAACTTGTCCATGGCCACGAGCAGGTGCGTCATGCCGGATTGCGCTGTTTTGAAGGGGCCCATCATGTCCAAGCCCCAGACGGAGAATGGCCAAGTGATGGGATTGTCTTGAGTGCCGCTAATAGAGTGTGTTTCTGCTGGGCGAATCGCTACCATCTGTTACATGCCTTTACCAGCTGCTCGGCGTCCTCTAGCGCCGTGGGCCAGTAGAACCCATGGCGGAATGCCTTTGACACTATGGCTTGTGATGATGCGTGGTGACCGCACTCGCCTTGGTGAATGCCCACCAATGGCCGGATTCCTTCTTCTTGGCTCACGCAATGCTGGTAGATTTCTCCAACACTGCACTTGTATAGCCCATTGTTGATGATGGTGTACGCACTCGCCCTGCACTTTATTTGCCTTGCCTCAACCTCTTCGTCAGGCATCTCCCCTTTATCCAGGAAGTTCATGAATGGCTTGCCCCATGGAGGTGTTTCCCGGATGGCGCACACGGTCTCCATGATCAGCTTGATTTCCTTGCTCCCGGCCGGCCCAGGCTCGTCGGGTGGCCTACCAGGTGGAGACTTGAGCCGGCAGCCCTTGGACTACTAGATCAGGTTGGGAGTGTCGTGGCCTTTGACTCGGCAGTCCTCGGGATGCAGGCGGCAGTCAACGGATCTCCGCCCAGTCGATGAGGAAATCCGCCAGTGCCTGGGATTTATTGCCACCCTCGGGTCGTACCGGATGCAGTGTGCAGTGATCTCTATTGCCCACTTCACCACCCGGTCAGTGGCGTCTCTATTGCCGATGATCTCCGAAAGGGGGGCTAGCGCCACTACCCGGATGGAGTGCTCATGGAAGTAGTGCTTCAGTTTGTTGGTAGCCATGTATACTCCATACGCCAGCTTCTGGTAGTGAGGGTAGTTCTACTTTGATAGCGAGAGTACCTCACTCAGGTAGTATACTGGGCGCTGCACCGGCTGCGCCTTTCCTTCTTCCAGTCTTTCAACCACCAGGACGATGATGACGACCCAGTTGGTAGCTGCAATGTAGATCAGCATTGGCTCTTTTGCAGCGGGGGTCGCCAGTATTGGCAAAGAGGATTGCATGCGCTTGGGGTCGCGGAAGGCCTCGTCCGCCTGCGCCAACCAGACGAACTTGTGTGTTTTCTTCATGAGTTGGTACAGGGGGAGTACCTTCTCGCCCAGCCAGCCGATGAACTAGCTGAGAGAGGCTAGGAACCTGGTGAACTTTTGCACGTCGCACAGGTTCTGCGGTGGCTGCATGCGCTCGATTGCGCTGATCTTCTCCGGGTTGGCCTCGATTCCATGTTCTGAGATGAGGAAACCAAGGAGCTAGCCAGCTAGAATGCCGAACATGCACTTCTTTCGGTTCAGCTTCATCTGGAACCGGCGAAGGTTGGCAAATGTTTCCATCAATTCTTCGAGGAGTGTCCACCGCTCCTTTGTCTTGACCACCACATCATCTATGTAGGCATGCATGTTTCTGCCGATCTGCAGTTGCAGGCACTTCTGCATGCAGTTTTGGTACGTGGCACCTACATTTTTCAGTCCAAATGGCATGGTGGTGTAGAAGTAAGCCCCATACGGGGTGACGAATGTTGTCTTTATTTGATAAGCGGGGTTCAGCCGCATCTGGTGGTAGCCGGAATACGCGTCCAGAAATATAAACAGCTCGTAGTCGGCCGTAGAGTTGATTACTTGATCTATCCTTGGTAGGGCGAACAGATCATTGGGGCATGCCTTGTTGAGGCTGGTGTACTCAACACACATGCGCCAAGTTTTGTTCTTTTTTAGCACCAGCACTAGGTTTGCCAGCCATTCTGGGTGGAAAACCTCCATGATGAATTCGGCTGCGAGCAGCCGGGTGATTTCTTCACCAATGATTCTTCTCTTCTCCTCAGCGAAGCGGCATAATGATTGTTTAACCATCTTTGCATCCAACCTGACATGTAAAGAGTGCTCGGCGAGCTCTCGGAACACCAGGCATGTCCTCGGGGGACCATGCGAAGATATCCCGATTCTCACGGAGGAAGTTGACGAGTGTGCTTTCCTATTTGCTGTCAAAGCCATCTCCGACCAGGAAGAACTTATCCGACTCGGCCTGATAGAGCAGGATTTTCTTAGTGCCCTTTGATGGCTTGAACTGCGCCTCTCTGGCTAGCTTTGGCATGTTAGCCGGCATGTCCGCCTGTAGGGCCGCCACATTCTGCATGATGATGCGCTTCTCTTCCGCGATGATCATGGCTACGGCTATCTTGGAGACGTCAGTCGCACACTCCACTGACCGCCTGTAATCACCTGCGATGGTGATCACTCCCTTTGGCCCGGGGAGCTTCATCTTGAGGTATGCGTAGTGTCGCACCACCATGAACATGGTTAGTGTCGAGCGTCCCATGATGGTGTGGTATGCGCTGTAGAGGTTGACCACCTCGAACTAGATGGGCTCGTAGTGGAAGTTGTCCTTCGTGCCGAAGATGAAGTCCAGTTAGATCCTGCCGATGGGCGAATGTGATGGACCCGGAACGGCTCCGTGGAAGGAGGTACTGGATGGCTCCAGCTGATGCCGGGCCGGTCTAGAGAGCTACGGTACAATAGGTTGATGTTTCTGTCTCCGTCGACATAGACACATGAGGACCTGCACGAGTGCTGCTTGGAGATGATGATGGTGTCCAGGACCATGGCGTATCTACCCGGATGCGACAGCACGTCCGGCTGGTCCTTCTGGCTCCACATGACCTCTTGCTCAGACCAGTTCAGGTACTGAGGGACAGGTGAATGATTGCATTCACCTCCGCCTCATGGTGCCTTTTGTTGTGCTTGGTTTTCGGCTCAGTGGTGAAGATGTGGTAGTTCCCCACCCGGCGAGGATAGTCTCCTCCATCCTAGTCCTAGTGGTTCTGGTGGTCGCGATTGTCTTGCTGGTCGTTGGCTGGCAGAGGCATTGGTGGCGGTGGTAGCCCACAAACCTCGACCATCTTCTTTGTCCAGGTGCACTAGCAAGTGGTAGGTGTAGCCGGCTTGTTGCCGCCATTGTGGAACTTGCACGGCCATCAAGCATCAATTTGACGGTGTACTTGGGCCGAGGCGGCTGATCATCAGGCTTTTGCCTCCGGTTGCCACCTGCAGTCGGGACCCCTTGGATGGTTGCCACCTGCCTAGAACCATATTGGTTATCCAGCTGGTCATCCTTCCTCTTGCCGTGGTGGTTGTCGTGCCTCTAGGAGTTGTGGTTGGTTCCATCCGGTTGGCGTTGGTTCGTGGCGACCTCCACAATGATCTGCCCCTGGTCGTCTAGCCGGATGGATCTTTTCATTGCCGTGTCCGCGATGGCATTATTGTCCACGATTTCCATGGTCTGGGCCATGGTGGTGGGCTCCACCCGGCAGAGCTTATGCTTAAGTATGGTGCCGTCTCGGCAGCCGTTGATGAAGAAATAAACTGCGTGGTGCACGTGCACGCCCATGCATGAGTTGTGCATGCTTGTCCACCGGGTGATGCAGGAGTGGTCGGTCTCATCTTTGCCCTGGACGCAAAGAGTGAGATTGCCGGGGTGACCCGGGCACTTGTGGGTGGCGGTGAAGTTGTAGACGAACGCCTGCTCGAAGTAAATCCAAGCGTTGATGTGGTTGTCAGGGCAACTATTGAGCCATGTTCTGGCCAAGTTAAGGAGCATGAGGGCGACATAGCACACTACTACCTTGCGGTTGCCGTTTGCGATTCCCACCGGGGTGGTGTAGTCCACCAGCCTGTCCTCCGGCTTGACCATGTAGTTTTACTTCAACGTGTTTCTTGGGAGCAAAAATCCCTTTGGAAACAAGTCATTCCGGATGCATGGTCCAAAACACTTGGGGCTAGACGGGCTTTCCTCCTCTAGTGCTCGTGACTGCATCAAGAGGACAATGCGTGTGCGCATCCCGCGGCTCTTCCGGCTCGAGCGGGCCAAGCCGTCCTAATAGGCGGGACTTGGGTAGCGTGTTGGTTCTTCCGGCTTCGTCAGCCGGATCATGGTTTCTGCTGGTGGTAGTTGTGGCTTCGCGTGGATTTTTCCCATGAACGGCTGATCTTCCGGATGTACGACTAGTCTATCGCGTGTACGACTGATCTGCTTTGTAGAATTCGGATAGGAGACCTTGCTGCCACTTGCAGCCGGATCACCCACTCGGCGAGGCTGCTAGCTCTTGTTGTTCTCTTTGAGGCTTGCGCCTGCCTTAGCCTGCTGCTTGGTGGCTGTAGCAACAAGGAGTTGTATGCGTGCCTGCTAGCGATGCAGCTCATCACCCTCTAGGTGGTTGAGCTTAGTGGCGGCTGCTTATGCGACCCTCATGTTCTTGGCCAGAGTACTGTAAACCGGTTGAGCCGCATGGACGCGCGAGTAAGCGGCACGGTCCTATTCCAAGCCCAAGTTACGACCATGAGGCAAAGCCTACCGGTTGGTACCGGGTAAGCGGGTCAAGCTGTGCATGGTGTTGTATTCACGCATGGTCGTGTTCAGGCGGCGCTGGCGAGCGGAGACGTTGCTGGTTTCCTCCAGGAGGTTCTGGCGCATGGCTTGCAGCGCAGCTGCGGCTGCCGATGGGTCCACCTCAGGGGTGATAGGGATGCGGAGGTTCTGGATGGAGGCGGCCAGTGGATCTGGGTCTTCCTTGCCTAGAGCAGCGTCGTTGGTTCCTGCATCGCGCTCTAGAGGCAGGCGGCGACCTTTGCCCGCATCGGCCATCATGACCTCGATGCTGCTGCCAGCGAGGCACGAAGCAGAGAATCCCGGTGGTGCGCCGGAGACGGTGATGACCTTGTGAGGGAAATCCTCGGTGATGGTGGCAACATAGACGCGGTGCTCACCGAAGTGCATGACGGAGCCGTCACTTGGGAAGGTTTCCTGTTGAAGAAGGATGCATTATCGAATGCAGTCAAAGGAGCCGAAAGTGAGGACGAGGCTAGAGGCAACTTGCTCACCAGCGATGAGTGGAAATCCCATGCGAAAGATGACCCCAGCCGAAGCATTATTCTCCGCGGTGGGCGCCAACTATCGTGGTGTGGAACACGGCAGTACCATCAGGAATGGCATGAAGGGGACAATCAGGATGCTATCGGCGGCTACTCGCAATGGGTTGGGCACAGATACTGCGAATACAACAATGTACCCAGGTTCGGAGCCCTCTAGATGAGGTAAAACTCCTACTCCTACATGGATCTACTATATGGGGAGCAAACGCTTAGTACAAGTGCTCCTTGAGCTGTTTCCCTAGCTGCTATGGAGAGCTAGAAGAAGATGAACTACTGAACTTCAGGAATCTAGATAACTTATAACTTATAATTGTCTACCTAGAACCCTAGCACTACCCCTTATATACTGGTTGGGAGAGGTAGGTTACAATGTGGGCTCTAGGATTTACTGTTTGGGCTTTGGGTTTACAAAGTGGGCCGGCTGGCCGGGTCCAGCCGGTGGGCTGGGACCCGGTCAAGCCTTCAGTATAGGGGGAAAGTGCTACAGTGTCCCAGCGCCGTTTACTTTGGGCGTCACCTAAGGCTTTACTCATCAGCTTGGCACTTTACTCGTCAGCCGGAGATTTACTCATCAGCTGGCACTTTACTTGTCAGCCTCCAGCCTTGGCACTTTGGCGTCCTTGTCTTGTAGAGCTGGCAAGGCGGCGCACCAACCTCTCCAGTCAAGGGTGTGCTCATCAAGGAGCGTCACAGCCCTGTACCTTTGGCCAACAGATCCGAGGCATCCGGGTAGAGGTGGACACCCAGCCGGCTCTTCTAGTCACCCGGCTAGATGAGCCAGTCGGGGAATCTTGAGGGCGGACCGGCTGAAGGAGTCTACCTGGTTGTGGTTCTTTGTCTTGCAGCCAACCGTCCAGGCCTCCCTAGAGCCAACCAATTGAGCCTGGCTTAGCCTACCCGAGGGTCATCCCCCCGACAAATACAAATATACAGTACAAAGATCCAAATCACCTTGAAAATAATACAACATATGTGTATGGATAAGATGCAAATTGGGCTAAGAGCCCTGAAGAATAACCAATGGCGTCCATAACCCTGCCTAGGCCAAGACGGAAGGGTAACCGTGCTAACGTTGTCAAACTTATACCTGTTACAACAAAAGGGGTGCCGGCAAAGGGCAAAAGGAAAAAGGGATCGGTCAGTACTGAGGCCAGTACACGACCAATCTTAGAATTCGGTGGCTCTTGCCTACATAGGTATGGTGTAACATCTCAAAACTTCAATCCAAGATTATCAAGATCTAAATCATTAAATTTGGGGTTAACAAAAACTTTTGCAAATTTAAAATGAAAGCATTCATATATGTGTGCATTTAAAATAGGAGTTATTTTGAATTGCCATGGTTGTGTGATCCTTTGCTTCTAAAATGTTTCTTAAGTGAAATAAACATCATCTAAGTCTTTCCCAAACTTTTTCCAAAGAAGAACATCTCAAAATGAATATTTGAAGTGAATGGTCATTTTGGCAAAATTAACTCTCATGCCTACTTTGGCTATTCATAGTACTCAAACCTTAACAGAAACATGTGTGGATCTTTACACCCCTTGATAGTACACATAATGAGGTACCAAGGCCCACTTTGTGATCTACTAAAAACTTTCAAATGCTAATTTTAAATGATAGTTTAAAATTGAATCTAATTCATATGGGAAGATCCCATTATTTCAAAAACCACTCAAACAAGCTCAATTTTAAAAACCCAAGCACCCACAGAGTCTCAAGGTTATTCCTAGGAAACCCACCAAAAATCTTTTCAAAATCAAAACTAAATCTCATGCGGCCATTTCATCAAACACTTGGCATGCATGATTTCCACCCTAATCCTAGCTCACTGTTTTGAACAGGGTTTTGCCCCCAAATGATCTACATTTAATCTCTTTGTCCCCCTAGAGTCTAACCATGCCATTAGAACCCATTCCCTACACCCCTAGTGGCATTGCCATGCCATGCCGAGCCACCCCTCGCCGGCCAACCTTGCCCTCACCGCAGCAGACCATCTCCCCCTCTCTCTCCATGTCTAGGAGGTAGCTCACACCTTACCGCCACCCACTATCCCCTGCCCGAGCCAAGTCCTACAGTGGACCACTGGGGAAACCATGCTCTTAGTGCCACCGCACCATGCCGATGCCACCCGCAGAGCACGCTCTGCCCCCGCGTGCACAAGCTGCCGCTCAACCGCAGCCCGCGCCCGCCTCTCCGGCACGACCTAGGGAACACCCCAGACACACCCCGTTCGCCGTCCAACGCACCACAGCCACCACTCGCCGTAGACACCGCCGTCTCTGCCACTCAGAGCGCCACCTCGCCCAGACCGCATGCCACCGCCCCTATGGCCGCATTCACTTCCTAGAGCGCTGCCAGGGGACGGCCCATCGATCGCCACCCTCAGCCATGCCTCTACCCAGTCGTAGCCATATCGCCATCGTCGCCTGTCCATCCCGCTCGGTCTCACCGTCGGGCCTATAAAAGGAGTCCTCCCCAGCCTCTTCTCTCCACACCACTCCACTCCCCTCACCTCTCTGAACCTCACCCACCTCTCGCCGGAGCAAGGGGAGCAGCAGCTCGCCGAAATTGGAGCCGGAGCCGCCACCTCTAGAGGAGAAGGGCGCTGCTGATTGCGACCACCCCTAGAGCTACCTCGACCGTCCCTGAGCTCGCCGTCGTATTTTAGTTTGTTTGCCCGCCTCGCCGTCGTCACGGGAGTCCTAGTACGTCCCTAGCAGACCCCCACCGAGCCGCTAGGGTTCGAGCTCGCCGGCGACCTGTTCGTCATCGACGACGACCCTTCGCCGTAGATTCCCCTTCTAATCCTACGACCCACAGCGCGCGTACCGTTTCGCGTGTTAAGTGCCGCTGACAAGCGGGACCCCCTGTCAGCTGAGCCCCACGCCACGGAGCACCACTGGGCCGGCTCAAGTCCTTTCCTGTGCTAGCCCACCCATTCAAATCTGGATTTTTCTTTTTAGTTAAATCTAGTTTTTGTCCACTATTTTAAAATTTAATTCTGGGAATTTTACAAATCCAAGTTGCATGAAACTATTTTTTCCTGAAAGGTTTTAAGATGATCGATCCAAGCCCATTGGATTTAATTCAATTAGAGTTATAGATCTCTCCTAATAAAAAATAACAAAACAGAAGCATTTTTGCAACATTTTTATAAAATCAACCAAGTTAGATTTTGAGTTGATTCCAACTCTCAAAAATCACATTTCATCATATCTATCTAGCTATGTAATAATATTAAGGTTTACATGCAGTGACTTTGGACTAGTACCAAAATAATGCTATATAGGCATTTCTAGTCACTTTAAATCATTAAATAATGAACTTAAACCAAAGTAATGTTGATCCAACCTTTAATTCTCATTCCCACATGTTAGGATATGTGGTGATGACATGTGTCAACATGATCCCATATTTTAAGTGGTGAATATTAAATCTTAGTTAATTTTTCAATGAGTAGAAATTACTTTTCTAAATTAAAAAGGAGGAAACCATTGAATTAAACTTGTGATTCTTGTGATGATAATAGATCATCAAATGTGTGTCTTAGAATGCTACTTAGCCTAGTTAAGTATTGTTTGGTGATTGTGTACTCCGTATGTATTTATAGACGATAGTACCGACCAAGCTTTCGAGGAGGAGGAGTTCTACCAAGAAGAAGAACAAGAAAACTTCAACCACTGCACCAACCAAGGCAAGCCACCATTAGCAGTGCAAGCTAACACTTGCAAGTTTAGTGCTTAGCAAGTTAGGACCAAACTAGATGGTTTAGTAAAGATGCCTTAAGCATGCTTTGATCACACCCCTTTCACTAGTACTACCCCAAGTTCTATTTACAAGCTTTACACTCTTAGTTTACACAAAGTTCTTTACTTGTTTTGAAGGTAGCATAAAAAGTATAAAACTTGACCTATTTAGAAACCTTTAGATGTCATTCAATGGCAAGAGATTGAACCCATCTTTTCCACCTTAGTGAACACTCTTAACTTAGTAGTTTAGAGTAGATCAAAAACTTGAGTCACTTTAGATGGGAACACTTGGTGAAAATGAATTATGAAAACCTTGGAATGATGAGTCATTCTATTGAGATGTTTTGACATGTGTTGAGAAACACAAATGGTTGATGATGATGAAAATGTTGAGGCATGAGCCTTAACCCTTTTATAAAACTGATGGTTGGATTCGGATGCGATACCATTCCAAATTTACCGTACAACCACACTACCTGAATTGGGTAAGGCTTAGATGGAAATTTATATGCATTAGTATTAGTTCCCTCATGGGAGAGGTCTGAGCTGAGGCTACCTCTCAAGATGTCCACCTATGCAGTGCCCAAGATGACTGATGGTCATGGTTGGGAGGCCATGCTCGTAGGAGAGGTGCTTATACTAGGGTGTGTAAAGGGAAGGTTATGTTTGATTATATGCATACTAGGTCTGATGATTCAGGGTTATCCCTGATAGATGTATCGAATCTTGTGGTGAAAGTGTACCACCTCTGTAGAGTGTCAAACTATTCGAATAGCCGCGTCCGCGGTTATGGATAGTTGGAATGGCCATATTGTTTCGTTGTCAGATGTTTTCTAAATACTTTGAAAAGAATGATGAATCTTGACTTGACCACAACAGGGTTGTGTTTATGACACTAGCTTCCCAACTTAAGTGATTCTAGAACTTTACTTTATCTTTCTTTGCTTCTGAACTCAGCTTAGGTTTCAAACTGAACTTGATAGTTAAACATAGAGTTAGCACTTTAACTTTGAACTATAGTACTTGTTAGTGGTAGTTTGCGAGTACTTAAAGAGTACTCATGGCTTTTGTCCCTAGCTATTATCATGGCGAGACTATGAAGGAGACTATCAAGATGATGGCCAACAGGACGGCTATGATAACTAGGACTATCTGCCTTCGCCAGCATTGCTTGTGCCCCTGAAGATGGACCCTACCGCTACGCTTATCTTTTTATTTCCGCTGCTTGTTGTATTAAGACTGGATCATGAGGTCCTTATTTGTGTAAGACCTTATGTATGGTTTGTAATGGATGATGTACTATGATATCCAATCTGTTATGTCTCGCAAAAATGGTAATCCTGGGATTACGAGGTATGGCATAACGGGCATCTGGGATTAGAAATCCGGGTGTTGACAAGTTGGTATCAGACCCATCCTGACCATAGGAGACCCTAGTTAGAATGGACGTCGAACAAAAACTTAGTTTCAAAACCAAAGTGTGTATTTATGAAAAACTATCTCCTCTCTTACCCTTGTGGATTCTTTCTCAAAAATTCATGATACCCAAAATTCTTACACAACTACTTAAAAATTTGACACACTTGATCACTTCACTAACTTCCTCATCCTTAATTCTTGTAGATGGAGACTAATTTCAGCAAGTTTTACCAGTTGGAAAACATAGGTCAACTGATCTTTGAGAGGGATCTGGATTCACTGTCAGAGTTACTAGGACGCCCGCATCCGGAGTTTCTTGGAGCTCAACTTCAAGGACCCCAAGGAGAAGACCTACAGTGGCTAGTCACCGTAGATCTTAGAGGAAGCATTGAAGCACCAACCTCTGGGAGAATTCAGTTCTCCATGAGAGAGAACAACTGGCTAGATGGATTAGCCAGGGCAATGCATGAAGCTCTCGCACGTCTATGTGCCCTCAGCGTCAACAAGACCCAAGGAACCCGTTTTTCCCACTATGCAAGACGTGACTTCATGGGAATGCCAATGGAGATGCCAGGCCACCCCGAGTTGAGGCGTCAAGTGGAGAACCTTGACTTCCTGCTGCATGACAGACATTAGGAACTGGACAATGCCAGGGAGTTAGCCAACCAGAATCGTACCATTGCCGCCCCGAAGGCCCAAACTTTCGCACTGCTTGTCCAAGACCGTCAGTCTCTTCGCCGCCAGTGTGCCAAGAAGGATCGCACCATCGCCCGTCTTCACAAGAAGGTGGCCGACCTCGAGAAGACCATCAAGGAGCAGGAAGCTCAGCTTGTAGCAAAGGAAGAACAAGATGAGGGTGAAGACATCCAGGGAGACATGGATTCTTACCTCTGCAACGATGATGACTTTCTGGAGGAGGATGCCGTGGACTTCTACACTGATGATGAGGACTCCGACTTCATCGACGATGATTAGATGCACTAGAGCACTGTCGTAGCATGAGATGTATCGGTCTAACTGTATCGTAGCTTGCAGAATGGTTCTTCAAACCATATGTTTTCCCTTTGAGTGTTGTGGTATGTGTTGTATCGTGTGCTTGCTTGCATGAATGAAAATGAAGTTAGTTGAAAAGCCTGAGTCTAACTCAAAATTTTAGCTTTGAAAACCCAAAACCCTGAACCTTATAATTTCCCTATTACCCCTATATCTCAATCTTCAGATGACTCGTGGAAACGAAGGAGGGAGCAGCTCATCGCAAGACCCAATGCTATAGATACTGCAGAATCTCATCGCAGACCGTGAAGCAAGCCGGGCAGAACGTCAAGCCAACTTAGCAACACTTCAACAGATCGCCCAAATGCCTCTCAACAACCAAGGGCATGGAAACCAGGATCATCAAGGATCCAAGCTCAAAAACTTTCAGAACACCAATCCCCCAATCTTCAACCAATCTGAAAACCCATTAGATGCTGATGACTGGTTACAGACCATGGAAAACAACTTAGAAGTTGCCGGAGTTGATGAAAATGAGAAAGTTCTCTTCGCCACCCACTATTTGGCAGGAGATGCAAGAGCTTGGTGGAATAGCATCCGCAATATGAACCATGGTCAAGTGATGACATGGGAAGCATTCAAAGTCAAGTTCAGCCGCACCCATGTGCCGCAAGGACTAGTCAACAGAATGAGAGATGAGTTCCGCGAATTAAAGCAAGGAAGAATGACTGTGGTGGAGTACCATGACAGATTCCTGTCACTTGCCAGATATGCACCTAATGAGATCAACACGGAGGCCAAGAAGAAGGAGAGATTCTTGAACGGACTGTATGATGAGATGCAGACTGTCCTTGTCAATATCCGTTTCCAGGATCTCGAAGAGCTAGTCGAGTCTGCCATCCAGATGGAAGGGAAGATTAACTAGGCAAACGACAACCGCAAGCGTCATATGATGCAGCAGTCTGGATCCAACAGTCACCAGAAGTACCGTCCCAACCCTTCACCAGGATATGGACCATGAAACAACCGACCCCCAAATTCTCGCCCAAGCTACCCCAACCCTAGCGGAGGCAATGTGAAGTCCGGAGGAAACAATCACAACTCCAGTAATGCCAACAACTTAAACCGTGCACCTCCCAAGAACCACAACAACAACACTGCACCCAGAACCGGCAGCAATGATGTGCCTGTCATAGTCAAGGACAAGTCCCAGATCACTTGTTTCGAGTGTGGAGTGAAGGGTCACTACTCCAATGAGTGTCCCAAGAAGACTACAGCCAATGCCAATGTGAATGCCCCAGCTCAGCAGCAGTGTCGTGTTCAACCAGGAAGGAGATTTTCCCCAGGGAACCCTCAGAACCGCAACGGCCGTCTCTTCCACATGAATGCAGAAGAAGCCCAGGAAGCGCCAGACGTAGTGCTGAGTATGTTTTCTGTCAACTCAGTTTTAGCAAGAGTACTGTTTGATTCGGGAGCATCGCATTCATTTGTCACCGAAGAATTTGCATGCACTAGTAAGATTCGTCCAACCAACCTGAAGCATGCCATGATAGTTCAAATCCCCGGTTCAACAACCAAAGCTAGAAAAATTGCAAATCGGTACCTATTAGAATACATGGGATATATTTTTATGCCAACATAATTGTACTTGGAACCAAAGGATTGGAAGTAGTACTAGGTATGGACTGGATGTCAAGGCATAAAGGATTGATAGACTGTGCTAAGAAAGCCATCACCATGACCAGTAGTTCTTGAGTAACAGTAGAGCATATCTCTGAAACCTTACCCCGTCATTTCAAGTGCAACCAGAGTGTAGCCTTGCCCACCATAGACCAAGTCAGAGTAGTCTGTGAATACCCCGACGTATTACCAGATGAATTGCTAGGTATGCCCCCGGATAGGGATATTGAGTTCATTATTGAACTAATCCCCGGAACCGGACTTATAGCCCAGAGACCCTATAGCATGAACCCCTCAGAGTTAGTGGAACTGAAGAAGCAGTTGGATGCTATGCTAGCCAAAGGATTGATTCAACCAAGTGCATCGCCATGGAGATCACCAGTGTTATTCGTTGACAAGAAAGATGGAGGCAACCGGCTATGCACAGATTATAGAAAGTTGAATGCCGTCACCATCAAGAACAAGTACCCCTTGCCAAAGATAGAGGATTTGTTTGATCAATTGACTGGAGCCCAGGTATTCTCAAAGATTGATCTTAGGACTGGTTATCACCAACTTAAGATTCATGCAACGGATATTACGAAGACCTCCTTTTCTACTCGCTATGGTTTATACGAGTATACGGTTATGTCTTTTGGATTAACCAATGCCCCTGCTTATTTCATGAATCTCATGAATAAGATCTTTATGAATTTCCTAGATAAGTTTGTAGTTGTGTTTATCGACGACATCCTTATCGACTCCAAGTCGGAAGAAGAGCATGAGCAACATCTGAGATTTATCCTAGAAACCCTGAGAGAGCATCAGTTATATGCCAAGTTCAGCAAGTGTGAGGTTTGGTTGAAAGAAGTAGGATTCCTAGGACATATTGTGTCTGCCGGAGGAGTCTCTGTTGATCCCGCCAAGATCAAATATGTCGAAGAATGGGAAGCTCCAACCACTCAAACCCAAGTTCGTGCTTTTCTCGTATTAGCGGGATATTACCGCAAGTTCGTAGAAGGATTCTCGAGCATAGCCCGACCAATGACCCAATTGTTGAAGAAGGACAAGAAGTTTGAATGGACAGACAAATGTGAAGCCAGTTTCCAGGAGCTGAAGAAGAGATTGATATCCGCCCCAATTTTAGTCATGCCAGACATCAAGAAGCCCTTTGATGTGTATTGTGACACATCCACGATTGGTCTGGGATGTGTATTGATGCAAGAAGGCAAAGGCATAGCGTATCTGTCTCGACAACTAAAGCAGCATGAGCAGAACTATCCGACCCATGATCTTGAGCTAGCAGCTGTAGTTCTAGCATTGAAGACATGGCGTCATTATTTGATGGGTAATCGCTGTGAGATTTACTCAGATCACAAGAGCTTGAAGTATATCTTCACTCAGAAGGAGCTGAATATGAGGCAAAGAAGATGGATAGAGTTAATCAAGGATTACGACCTTGACATTCACTATCACCCCGGCAAAGCCAATATGGTAGCGGATGCTCTTAGCAGATTGCCGTGTAGGCTTAACACCATGATCAAGGAGAAGCAACCAAGTTTGTATGAAGAGTTGGAGCAGTTTAGAAATGAATTAGTTAGCAAAGGATTCTTAGCTAGCATTGAACTTCAACCCACTTTGATTAGCCAAATCAAGGAAGCCCAGAAGGGAAATGAAAGTATCAATGGAATCAAACGTCGTATTGGTACAAGAAAGGTACCTGGATTCACTGAAGACGAAGAAGGAGTAATGTGGTACAAAGGACGTATCTATGTTCCAGCAGATTCGGAGATGAAGGAAGTTATCATGAAGGAAGCTCATGATACTCTTTATTCTATCCACCCCGGAGGAACAAAGATGTATCAGGATTTGAAAAGAGAAATTTTGGTGGCACAAGATGAAGAGAGAGATCGGAAGCTACATCGCCAAATGTGACATCTGTCAAAGAGTCAAGGCAGAGCATCAGAGACTTGCAAGACTGTTGCAACCATTGCAGATTCCAGAATGGAAATGGGATTCCGTCGGAATGGACTTTATCACCGGTTTGCCTACGTCTAGTAGGGGAAATGACTGAATCTGGGTCATAGTTGATAGACTGTCCAAGGTAGCCCACTTTATACATATCAAGACAACTTACCAGAGTGCAAAGTTAGCAGAGCTATACATTGCTAGGATTGTTAGTCTGCATGGAACCCCCAAGACCATAGTATCAGACCGAGGAACTCAGTTTACCTCGAGATTTTGGCAGAAAGTCCAAGAAGGATTAGGAACCAAGTTGAACTTCAGTACAGCTTATCACCCGCAAACTGATGGATAGACTGAGAGAGTCAACCAGATCCTAGAGGATATGCTTAGAGCTTGTATTTTGGAATACGGATCAAAATGGGAAGATTGCCTGCCCTTCGCAGAATTTTCATATAACAACAGTTATCAAGCTAGTTTGCAGATGGCACCATTTGAATTCCTATACGGAAGGAAGTGTCGTACCCCTTTGAATTGGTCGCAAGTAGGAGAGAGTCAGATCTTCGGACCTGACATTCTTCGAGAAGCAGAAGAGAAAGTTCACAAAGTCCGTGAGCACCTCAAGACTGCCCAATCCAGACAGAAGAGTTATGCTGACAAGAGAAGGAGAGACCTGACTTTCAATGTCGGAGATTTTGTATATCTCAAGGTTTCACCATTGAAAGGAACTCAATGCTTTAGTCTGAAGAGAAAGTTAGCCCCCAGATATATCGGACCTTTCAAGATTCTGAATAATCGAGGGGAAGTATCATATCAGCTGGAGCTGCCTCAAGAGATGTTAGCCATCCACAATGTGTTCCATATCTCGTTACTTCACAAATGTCTGGAAGTGCCGGAGAAGGCTGAAGTTTTCAAGAAAATCGATCACAAAGCTGTAGAAATCAACAATGATCTGACTTATCGGGAAGTACCCATCCGTATCTTAGAAGAAGCCTACAGAACCACCAGGACCAGGAGTATCAAGTTTCTCAAGATTCATTGGAACAACCATACAGAGGAGGAAGCTACTTGGGAGCGCGAGGATTACATTAGGACAGAGTTCCCAGATCTCTTTGGTTCCTAGTTTTCTTTGTAAATCTCGGGACGAGATTTTGTTTATGGGGGGAAGGTTTGTAACATCTCAAAACTTCAATCCAAGCTTATCAAGATCTAAATCATCAAATTTGGGGTTAACAAAAACTTTTGCAAATTTAAAATGAAAGCATTCATATATGTGTGCATTTAAAATAGGAGTTGTTTTGAATTTCCATGGTTGTGTGATCATTTGCTTCTAAAATGTTTCTTAAGTGAAATAAACATCATCTAAGTATTTCCCAAACTTTTTCCAAAGAAGAACAACTCAAAATGAATATTTGAAGTGAATGGTCATTTTGGCAAAATTAACTCTCATGCCTACTTTGGCTATTCCTAGTACTCAAAACTTAATAGAAACATGTGTGGATCTTTACACCCCTTGATAGTACACATAATGAGGTACCAAGGCCTACTCTGTGATCTGTTAAAAACTTTCAAATGCTATTTTTAAATGACAGTTTAAAATTGAATCTAATTCATATGGGAAGATCCCATTATTTCAAAAACCACTCAAAACCCAAGCACCCATAGAGTCTCAAGCTTATTCCTAGCAAACCCACCAAAAATATTTTCAAAATTCAAAACTAAATCTCATGCGGCCATTTCATCAAACACTTGGCATGCATGATTTCCACCATAATCCTAGATCACTGTTTTGAACAGGGTTTTGCCCCCAAATGATCTACATTTAATCTCTTTGTCCCCCCAGAGTCTAAACATGCCATTAGCACCCATTCCCTACACCCCTAGTGGTATTGCCATGCCATGACGAGCCACCCCTCGTCGGCCAACCTTGCCCTCACAGCAGTAGACCATCTCCCCCTCTCTCTCCATGTCTAGGAGGTAGCTCACACCTCACCGCCACCCACTGGCCCCTGCTCGAGCCAAGTCCTGCAGTGGACCACTGAGGAAACCACGCGCCCAGTGCCACCGCACCATGCCGATGCCGCCTGCAGAGTACGATCTGCCCCCGCATGCACAAGCCGCCGCTCGACCGCAGCCCGCGCCCGCCGCTCCGCCACGACCTAGGGAACACCCCAGACACCCCCGTTCGCCGCCCAACACACCACAGCCACCGCTCGCCGTGGACACCGCCGTCTCTGCCGCTCAGAGCGCCACCTCGCCCAGACCGCATGCCACCGCCCCTACGGCCGCATTCACTTCCTAGAGCACCGCTAGGGGACCGCCCGTCGATCTCCACCCTCAGCCATGCCTCTACCCAGCCGTAGCCATGTCGCCACCATCGCCTGCCCATCCCGCTCGGTCTCACCGTCGGGCCTATTAAAGGAGGCGTCCCTAGCCTCTTCTCTCCACACCACTCCACTCCACTCCCCTCACCTCTCTAAACCTCACCCACCGCTCGCCGGAATTGGAGCCGGACCCGCCGCCTCTGGAGGAGAAGGGCGCCGCTGATTGCGACCACCCCTGGAGCTACGTCGACTGTCCCTGAGCTCGCCGTCGTCTTCCAGTTCGTTTGCCCGCTTCGCCATCGTCGCTGGAGCCCTAGTACGCCCCTAGCAGACCTCCACCTAGCCGCTAGGGTTCGAGCTCGCCGGCGACCTGTTCGTTGTCGATGACGACCCTCCACCGTAGATTCCCCTTCTAATCCTACGGCCAACAGTGCGCGTACCGTATCACGTGTTAAGTGCCACTGACAAGCGGGACCCCCTGTCAGCTGAGACCCGCGCCGCGGAGCGCCACTAGGCCGGCCCAAGTCCTTTCCCGCGCTAGCCCACCCGTTCAAATCTGGATTTTTCTTTTTAGTTAAATCTAGTTTCTGTCCACTATTTTAAAATTAAATTATGGGAATTTTACAAATCCAAATTGCATGAAACTATTTTAAAATTAAGATAATCGATCCAAGCCCATTGGATTTAATTCAATTAGAGTTACAGATCTCTCCTAATAAAAATAACAAAACAGAAGCATTTGCAACTTGCAACATTTTTATAAAATCAACCAAGTTAGTTTTTGAGTTGATTCCAACTCTCAAAAATCACATTTCATCATATCTATCTAGCTATGTAATAATATTAAGGTTTACATGCAGTGGCTTTGGACTAGTACCAAAATAATGCTATATAGGCATTTCTAGTCACTTTAAATCATTAAATAATGAACTTAAACCAAAGTAATGTTGATCCAACCTTTAATTCTCATTCCCACATGTTAGGATATGTGGTGATGACATGTGTCAACATGATCCCATATTTTAAGTGGTGAATATTAAATCTTAGTTAATTTTTCAATGAGTAGAAATTACTTTTCTAAATTAAAAAGGAGGAAACCATTGAATTAAACTTTTGATTCTTGTGATGATAATAGATCATCAAATGTGTGTCTTAGAATGTTACTTAGCCTAGTTAAGTATTGTTTGGTGATTGTGTACTCCGTATGTATTTATAGACGATAGTACCGACCAAGCTTTCGACGAGGAGGAGTTTTACCAAGAAGAAGAAGAAGAAGAAGAAGAAGAAGAAGAAAACTTCAACCACTTCACCAACCAAGGCAAGCCACCATTAACAGTGCAAGCTAACACTTGCAAGTTTAGTGCTTAGCAAGTTAGGACCAAACTAGATGGTTTAGTAAAGATGCCTTAAGCATGCTTTAATCACACCCCTTGACTAGTACTACCCCAAGTTCTATTTACAAGCTTTACACTCTTAGTTTACACAAAGTTCTTTACTTGTTTTGAAGGTAGCATAAAAAGTATAAAACTTGACCTATTTAGAAACCTTTAGATGTCATTCTATGGCAAGAGATTGAACCCATCTTTTCCACCTTATTGAACACTCTTAACTTAGTATTTTAGAGTAGATCAAAAACTTGAGTCACTTTAGATGGGAACACTTGGTGAAAATGAATTATGAAAACCTTGGAATGATGAGTCATTCTATTGAGATGTTTTGACATGTGTTGAGAAACAAAAATGGTTGATGATGATGAAAATGTTGAGGCATGAGCCTTAACCCTTTTATAAAACTGATGGTTGGATTCGGATGCGATACCATTCCAAATTTACCGTACAACCACACTACCTGAATTGGGTAAGGCTTAGCTAGAAATTTATATGCATTAGTATTAGTTCCCTCATGGGAGAGGTCTGAGCTGAGGCTACCTCTCAAGATGTCCACCTATGCAGTGCCCAAGATGACTGATGGTCATGGTTGGGAGGCCATGCTCATAGGAGAGGTGCTTATACTAGGGTGTGTAAAGGGAAGGTTATGTTTGATTATATGCATACTAGGTCTGATGATTCAGGGTTATCCCTGATAGATGTATCGAATCTTGTGGTGAAAGTGTACCACCTCTGTAGAGTGTCAAACTATTCGAATAGCCGCGTCCGCGGTTATGGATAGTTCGAATGGCCATATTGTTTCGTTGTCAGATGTTTTCTAAATACTTTGAAAAGAATGATGAATCTTGACTTGACCACAACAGGGTTGTGTTTATGACACTAGCTTCCCAACTTAAGTGATTCTAGAACTTTACTTTATCTTTCTTTGCTTCTGAACTCAGCTTAGCTTTCAAACTTAAATTTATAGTTAAACATAGAGTTAGCACTTTAACTTTGAACTATAGTACTTGTTAGTGGTAGTTTGCGAGTACTTAAAGAGTACTCATGGCTTTTGTCCCTAGCTATTATCATGGCGAGACTATGAAGGAGACTATCAAGATGATGGCCAACAGGACGGCTATGATAACTAGGACTATCTGCCTTCGCCAGCATTGCTTGTGCCCCTGAAGATGGACCCTACCGCTACGCTTATCTTTTTATTTCCGCTGCTTGTTGTATTAAGACTGGATCATGAGGTCCTTATTTGTGTAAGACCTTATGTATGGTTTGTAATGGATGATGTACTATGATATCCAATCTGTTATGTCTCGCAAAAATGGTAATCCTGGGATTACGAGGTATGGCATAACGGGCATCTGGGATTAGAAATCCGGGTGTTGACAAGTTGGTATCAGACCCATCCTGACCATAGGAGACCCTAGTTAGAATGGACGTCGAACAAAAACTTAGTTTCAAAACCAAAGTGTGTATTTATGAAAAACTATCTCCTCTCTTACCCTTGTGGATTCTTTCTCAAAAATTCATGATACCCAAAATTCTTACACAACTACTTAAAAATTTGACACACTTGATCACTTCACTAACTTCCTCATCCTTAATTCTTGTAGATGGAGACTAATTTCAGCAAGTTTTACCAGTTGGAAAACATAGGTCAACTGATCTTTGAGAGGGATCTGGATTCACTGTCAGAGTTACTAGGACGCCCGCATCCGGAGTTTCTTGGAGCTCAACTTCAAGGACCCCAAGGAGAAGACCTACAGTGGCTAGTCACCGTAGATCTTAGAGGAAGCATTGAAGCACCAACCTCTGGGAGAATTCAGTTCTCCATGAGAGAGAACAACTGGCTAGATGGATTAGCCAGGGCAATGCATGAAGCTCTCGCACGTCTATGTGCCCTCAGCGTCAACAAGACCCAAGGAACCCGTTTTTCCCACTATGCAAGACGTGACTTCATGGGAATGCCAATGGAGATGCCAGGCCACCCCGAGTTGAGGCGTCAAGTGGAGAACCTTGACTTCCTGCTGCATGACAGACATTAGGAACTGGACAATGCCAGGGAGTTAGCCAACCAGAATCGTACCATTGCCGCCCCGAAGGCCCAAACTTTCGCACTGCTTGTCCAAGACCGTCAGTCTCTTCGCCGCCAGTGTGCCAAGAAGGATCGCACCATCGCCCGTCTTCACAAGAAGGTGGCCGACCTCGAGAAGACCATCAAGGAGCAGGAAGCTCAGCTTGTAGCAAAGGAAGAACAAGATGAGGGTGAAGACATCCAGGGAGACATGGATTCTTACCTCTGCAACGATGATGACTTTCTGGAGGAGGATGCCGTGGACTTCTACACTGATGATGAGGACTCCGACTTCATCGACGATGATTAGATGCACTAGAGCACTGTCGTAGCATGAGATGTATCGGTCTAACTGTATCGTAGCTTGCAGAATGGTTCTTCAAACCATATGTTTTCCCTTTGAGTGTTGTGGTATGTGTTGTATCGTGTGCTTGCTTGCATGAATGAAAATGAAGTTAGTTGAAAAGCCTGAGTCTAACTCAAAATTTTAGCTTTGAAAACCCAAAACCCTGAACCTTATAATTTCCCTATTACCCCTATATCTCAATCTTCAGATGACTCGTGGAAACGAAGGAGGGAGCAGCTCATCGCAAGACCCAATGCTATAGATACTGCAGAATCTCATCGCAGACCGTGAAGCAAGCCGGGCAGAACGTCAAGCCAACTTAGCAACACTTCAACAGATCGCCCAAATGCCTCTCAACAACCAAGGGCATGGAAACCAGGATCATCAAGGATCCAAGCTCAAAAACTTTCAGAACACCAATCCCCCAATCTTCAACCAATCTGAAAACCCATTAGATGCTGATGACTGGTTACAGACCATGGAAAACAACTTAGAAGTTGCCGGAGTTGATGAAAATGAGAAAGTTCTCTTCGCCACCCACTATTTGGCAGGAGATGCAAGAGCTTGGTGGAATAGCATCCGCAATATGAACCATGGTCAAGTGATGACATGGGAAGCATTCAAAGTCAAGTTCAGCCGCACCCATGTGCCGCAAGGACTAGTCAACAGAATGAGAGATGAGTTCCGCGAATTAAAGCAAGGAAGAATGACTGTGGTGGAGTACCATGACAGATTCCTGTCACTTGCCAGATATGCACCTAATGAGATCAACACGGAGGCCAAGAAGAAGGAGAGATTCTTGAACGGACTGTATGATGAGATGCAGACTGTCCTTGTCAATATCCGTTTCCAGGATCTCGAAGAGCTAGTCGAGTCTGCCATCCAGATGGAAGGGAAGATTAACTAGGCAAACGACAACCGCAAGCGTCATATGATGCAGCAGTCTGGATCCAACAGTCACCAGAAGTACCGTCCCAACCCTTCACCAGGATATGGACCATGAAACAACCGACCCCCAAATTCTCGCCCAAGCTACCCCAACCCTAGCGGAGGCAATGTGAAGTCCGGAGGAAACAATCACAACTCCAGTAATGCCAACAACTTAAACCGTGCACCTCCCAAGAACCACAACAACAACACTGCACCCAGAACCGGCAGCAATGATGTGCCTGTCATAGTCAAGGACAAGTCCCAGATCACTTGTTTCGAGTGTGGAGTGAAGGGTCACTACTCCAATGAGTGTCCCAAGAAGACTACAGCCAATGCCAATGTGAATGCCCCAGCTCAGCAGCAGTGTCGTGTTCAACCAGGAAGGAGATTTTCCCCAGGGAACCCTCAGAACCGCAACGGCCGTCTCTTCCACATGAATGCAGAAGAAGCCCAGGAAGCGCCAGACGTAGTGCTGAGTATGTTTTCTGTCAACTCAGTTTTAGCAAGAGTACTGTTTGATTCGGGAGCATCGCATTCATTTGTCACCGAAGAATTTGCATGCACTAGTAAGATTCGTCCAACCAACCTGAAGCATGCCATGATAGTTCAAATCCCCGGTTCAACAACCAAAGCTAGAAAAATTGCAAATCGGTACCTATTAGAATACATGGGATATATTTTTATGCCAACATAATTGTACTTGGAACCAAAGGATTGGAAGTAGTACTAGGTATGGACTGGATGTCAAGGCATAAAGGATTGATAGACTGTGCTAAGAAAGCCATCACCATGACCAGTAGTTCTTGAGTAACAGTAGAGCATATCTCTGAAACCTTACCCCGTCATTTCAAGTGCAACCAGAGTGTAGCCTTGCCCACCATAGACCAAGTCAGAGTAGTCTGTGAATACCCCGACGTATTACCAGATGAATTGCTAGGTATGCCCCCGGATAGGGATATTGAGTTCATTATTGAACTAATCCCCGGAACCGGACTTATAGCCCAGAGACCCTATAGCATGAACCCCTCAGAGTTAGTGGAACTGAAGAAGCAGTTGGATGCTATGCTAGCCAAAGGATTGATTCAACCAAGTGCATCGCCATGGAGATCACCAGTGTTATTCGTTGACAAGAAAGATGGAGGCAACCGGCTATGCACAGATTATAGAAAGTTGAATGCCGTCACCATCAAGAACAAGTACCCCTTGCCAA
Organism: Avena eriantha; assembly: GCA_910589775.1. NCBI lineage: Eukaryota > Viridiplantae > Streptophyta > Magnoliopsida > Poales > Poaceae > Avena > Avena eriantha. Next base: position 521,849,306 of record OU342743.1, on the reverse strand, counting down.
AGATAGAGGATTTGTTTGATCAATTGACTGGAGCCCAGGTATTCTCAAAGATTGATCTTAGGACTGGTTATCACCAACTTAAGATTCATGCAACGGATATTACGAAGACCTCCTTTTCTACTCGCTATGGTTTATACGAGTATACGGTTATGTCTTTTGGATTAACCAATGCCCCTGCTTATTTCATGAATCTCATGAATAAGATCTTTATGAATTTCCTAGATAAGTTTGTAGTTGTGTTTATCGACGACATCCTTATCGACTCCAAGTCGGAAGAAGAGCATGAGCAACATCTGAGATTTATCCTAGAAACCCTGAGAGAGCATCAGTTATATGCCAAGTTCAGCAAGTGTGAGGTTTGGTTGAAAGAAGTAGGATTCCTAGGACATATTGTGTCTGCCGGAGGAGTCTCTGTTGATCCCGCCAAGATCAAATATGTCGAAGAATGGGAAGCTCCAACCACTCAAACCCAAGTTCGTGCTTTTCTCGTATTAGCGGGATATTACCGCAAGTTCGTAGAAGGATTCTCGAGCATAGCCCGACCAATGACCCAATTGTTGAAGAAGGACAAGAAGTTTGAATGGACAGACAAATGTGAAGCCAGTTTCCAGGAGATGAAGAAGAGATTGATATCCGCCCCAATTTTAGTCATGCCAGACATCAAGAAGCCCTTTGATGTGTATTGTGACACATCCACGATTGGTCTGGGATGTGTATTGATGCAAGAAGGCAAAGGCATAGCGTATCTGTCTCGACAACTAAAGCAGCATGAGCAGAACTATCCGACCCATGATCTTGAGCTAGCAGCTGTAGTTCTAGCATTGAAGACATGGCGTCATTATTTGATGGGTAATCGCTGTGAGATTTACTCAGATCACAAGAGCTTGAAGTATATCTTCACTCAGAAGGAGCTGAATATGAGGCAAAGAAGATGGATAGAGTTAATCAAGGATTACGACCTTGACATTCACTATCACCCCGGCAAAGCCAATATGGTAGCGGATGCTCTTAGCAGATTGCCGTGTAGGCTTAACACCATGATCAAGGAGAAGCAACCAAGTTTGTATGAAGAGTTGGAGCAGTTTAGAAATGAATTAGTTAGCAAAGGATTCTTAGCTAGCATTGAACTTCAACCCACTTTGATTAGCCAAATCAAGGAAGCCCAGAAGGGAAATGAAAGTATCAATGGAATCAAACGTCGTATTGGTACAAGAAAGGTACCTGGATTCACTGAAGACGAAGAAGGAGTAATGTGGTACAAAGGACGTATCTATGTTCCAGCAGATTCGGAGATGAAGGAAGTTATCATGAAGGAAGCTCATGATACTCTTTATTCTATCCACCCCGGAGGAACAAAGATGTATCAGGATTTGAAAAGAGAAATTTTGGTGGCACAAGATGAAGAGAGAGATCGGAAGCTACATCGCCAAATGTGACATCTGTCAAAGAGTCAAGGCAGAGCATCAGAGACTTGCAAGACTGTTGCAACCATTGCAGATTCCAGAATGGAAATGGGATTCCGTCGGAATGGACTTTATCACCGGTTTGCCTACGTCTAGTAGGGGAAATGACTGAATCTAGGTCATAGTTGATAGACTGTCCAAGGTAGCCCACTTTATACATATCAAGACAACTTACCAGAGTGCAAAGTTAGCAGAGCTATACATTGCTAGGATTGTTAGTCTGCATGGAACCCCCAAGACCATAGTATCAGACCGAGGAACTCAGTTTACCTCGAGATTTTGGCAGAAAGTCCAAGAAGGATTAGGAACCAAGTTGAACTTCAGTACAGCTTATCACCCGCAAACTGATGGATAGACTGAGAGAGTCAACCAGATCCTAGAGGATATGCTTAGAGCTTGTATTTTGGAATACGGATCAAAATGGGAAGATTGCCTGCCCTTCGCAGAATTTTCATATAACAACAGTTATCAAGCTAGTTTGCAGATGGCACCATTTGAATTCCTATACGGAAGGAAGTGTCGTACCCCTTTGAATTGGTCGCAAGTAGGAGAGAGTCAGATCTTCGGACCTGACATTCTTCGAGAAGCAGAAGAGAAAGTTCACAAAGTCCGTGAGCACCTCAAGACTGCCCAATCCAGACAGAAGAGTTATGCTGACAAGAGAAGGAGAGACCTGACTTTCAATGTCGGAGATTTTGTATATCTCAAGGTTTCACCATTGAAAGGAACTCAATGCTTTAGTCTGAAGAGAAAGTTAGCCCCCAGATATATCGGACCTTTCAAGATTCTGAATAATCGAGGGGAAGTATCATATCAGCTGGAGCTGCCTCAAGAGATGTTAGCCATCCACAATGTGTTCCATATCTCGTTACTTCACAAATGTCTGGAAGTGCCGGAGAAGGCTGAAGTTTTCAAGAAAATCGATCACAAAGCTGTAGAAATCAACAATGATCTGACTTATCGGGAAGTACCCATCCGTATCTTAGAAGAAGCCTACAGAACCACCAGGACCAGGAGTATCAAGTTTCTCAAGATTCATTGGAACAACCATACAGAGGAGGAAGCTACTTGGGAGCGCGAGGATTACATTAGGACAGAGTTCCCAGATCTCTTTGGTTCCTAGTTTTCTTTGTAAATCTCGGGACGAGATTTTGTTTATGGGGGGAAGGTTTGTAACATCTCAAAACTTCAATCCAAGCTTATCAAGATCTAAATCATCAAATTTGGGGTTAACAAAAACTTTTGCAAATTTAAAATGAAAGCATTCATATATGTGTGCATTTAAAATAGGAGTTGTTTTGAATTTCCATGGTTGTGTGATCATTTGCTTCTAAAATGTTTCTTAAGTGAAATAAACATCATCTAAGTATTTCCCAAACTTTTTCCAAAGAAGAACAACTCAAAATGAATATTTGAAGTGAATGGTCATTTTGGCAAAATTAACTCTCATGCCTACTTTGGCTATTCCTAGTACTCAAAACTTAACAGAAACATGTGTGGATCTTTACACCCCTTGATAGTACACATAATGAGGTACCAAGGCCTACTCTGTGATCTGTTAAAAACTTTCAAATGCTATTTTTAAATGACAGTTTAAAATTGAATCTAATTCATATGGGAAGATCCCATTATTTCAAAAACCACTCAAAACCCAAGCACCCATAGAGTCTCAAGCTTATTCCTAGCAAACCCACCAAAAATATTTTCAAAATTCAAAACTAAATCTCATGCGGCCATTTCATCAAACACTTGGCATGCATGATTTCCACCATAATCCTAGATCACTGTTTTGAACAGGGTTTTGCCCCCAAATGATCTACATTTAATCTCTTTGTCCCCCCAGAGTCTAAACATGCCATTAGCACCCATTCCCTACACCCCTAGTGGTATTGCCATGCCATGACGAGCCACCCCTCGTCGGCCAACCTTGCCCTCACAGCAGTAGACCATCTCCCCCTCTCTCTCCATGTCTAGGAGGTAGCTCACACCTCACCGCCACCCACTGGCCCCTGCTCGAGCCAAGTCCTGCAGTGGACCACTGAGGAAACCACGCGCCCAGTGCCACCGCACCATGCCGATGCCGCCTGCAGAGTACGATCTGCCCCCGCATGCACAAGCCGCCGCTCGACCGCAGCCCGCGCCCGCCGCTCCGCCACGACCTAGGGAACACCCCAGACACCCCCGTTCGCCGCCCAACACACCACAGCCACCGCTCGCCGTGGACACCGCCGTCTCTGCCGCTCAGAGCGCCACCTCGCCCAGACCGCATGCCACCGCCCCTACGGCCGCATTCACTTCCTAGAGCACCGCTAGGGGACCGCCCGTCGATCTCCACCCTCAGCCATGCCTCTACCCAGCCGTAGCCATGTCGCCACCATCGCCTGCCCATCCCGCTCGGTCTCACCGTCGGGCCTATTAAAGGAGGCGTCCCTAGCCTCTTCTCTCCACACCACTCCACTCCACTCCCCTCACCTCTCTAAACCTCACCCACCGCTCGCCGGAATTGGAGCCGGACCCGCCGCCTCTGGAGGAGAAGGGCGCCGCTGATTGCGACCACCCCTGGAGCTACGTCGACTGTCCCTGAGCTCGCCGTCGTCTTCCAGTTCGTTTGCCCGCTTCGCCATCGTCGCTGGAGCCCTAGCACGCCCCTAGCAGACCTCCACCTAGCCGCTAGGGTTCGAGCTCGCCGGCGACCTGTTCGTTGTCGATGACGACCCTCCACCGTAGATTCCCCTTCTAATCCTACGGCCAACAGTGCGCGTACCGTATCACGTGTTAAGTGCCACTGACAAGCGGGACCCCCTGTCAGCTGAGACCCGCGCCGCGGAGCGCCACTAGGCCGGCCCAAGTCCTTTCCCGCGCTAGCCCACCCGTTCAAATCTGGATTTTTCTTTTTAGTTAAATCTAGTTTCTGTCCACTATTTTAAAATTAAATTATGGGAATTTTACAAATCCAAATTGCATGAAACTATTTTAAAATTAAGATAATCGATCCAAGCCCATTGGATTTAATTCAATTAGAGTTACAGATCTCTCCTAATAAAAATAACAAAACAGAAGCATTTGCAACTTGCAACATTTTTATAAAATCAACCAAGTTAGTTTTTGAGTTGATTCCAACTCTCAAAAATCACATTTCATCATATCTATCTAGCTATGTAATAATATTAAGGTTTACATGCAGTGGCTTTGGACTAGTACCAAAATAATGCTATATAGGCATTTCTAGTCACTTTAAATCATTAAATAATGAACTTAAACCAAAGTAATGTTGATCCAACCTTTAATTCTCATTCCCACATGTTAGGATATGTGGTGATGACATGTGTCAACATGATCCCATATTTTAAGTGGTGAATATTAAATCTTAGTTAATTTTTCAATGAGTAGAAATTACTTTTCTAAATTAAAAAGGAGGAAACCATTGAATTAAACTTTTGATTCTTGTGATGATAATAGATCATCAAATGTGTGTCTTAGAATGTTACTTAGCCTAGTTAAGTATTGTTTGGTGATTGTGTACTCCGTATGTATTTATAGACGATAGTACCGACCAAGCTTTCGACGAGGAGGAGTTTTACCAAGAAGAAGAAGAAGAAGAAGAAGAAGAAAACTTCAACCACTTCACCAACCAAGGCAAGCCACCATTAACAGTGCAAGCTAACACTTGCAAGTTTAGTGCTTAGCAAGTTAGGACCAAACTAGATGGTTTAGTAAAGATGCCTTAAGCATGCTTTAATCACACCCCTTGACTAGTACTACCCCAAGTTCTATTTACAAGCTTTACACTCTTAGTTTACACAAAGTTCTTTACTTGTTTTGAAGGTAGCATAAAAAGTATAAAACTTGACCTATTTAGAAACCTTTAGATGTCATTCTATGGCAAGAGATTGAACCCATCTTTTCCACCTTATTGAACACTCTTAACTTAGTATTTTAGAGTAGATCAAAAACTTGAGTCACTTTAGATGGGAACACTTGGTGAAAATGAATTATGAAAACCTTGGAATGATGAGTCATTCTATTGAGATGTTTTGACATGTGTTGAGAAACAAAAATGGTTGATGATGATGAAAATGTTGAGGCATGAGCCTTAACCCTTTTATAAAACTGATGGTTGGATTCGGATGCGATACCATTCCAAATTTACCGTACAACCACACTACCTGAATTGGGTAAGGCTTAGCTAGAAATTTATATGCATTAGTATTAGTTCCCTCATGGGAGAGGTCTGAGCTGAGGCTACCTCTCAAGATGTCCACCTATGCAGTGCCCAAGATGACTGATGGTCATGGTTGGGAGGCCATGCTCATAGGAGAGGTGCTTATACTAGGGTGTGTAAAGGGAAGGTTATGTTTGATTATATGCATACTAGGTCTGATGATTCAGGGTTATCCCTGATAGATGTATCGAATCTTGTGGTGAAAGTGTACCACCTCTGTAGAGTGTCAAACTATTCGAATAGCCGCGTCCGCGGTTATGGATAGTTCGAATGGCCATATTGTTTCGTTGTCAGATGTTTTCTAAATACTTTGAAAAGAATGATGAATCTTGACTTGACCACAACAGGGTTGTGTTTATGACACTAGCTTCCCAACTTAAGTGATTCTAGAACTTTACTTTATCTTTCTTTGCTTCTGAACTCAGCTTAGCTTTCAAACTTAAATTTATAGTTAAACATAGAGTTAGCACTTTAACTTTGAACTATAGTACTTGTTAGTGGTAGTTTGCGAGTACTTAAAGAGTACTCATGGCTTTTGTCCCTGGCTATTATCATGGCCAGACTATGAAGAAGACTATCAAGATGATGGCCAACTGGACGGCTATGATAACTAGGACTATCTGCCTTCGTCAGCATTGCCTGTGCCCCTAAAGATGGACCCCACCGCTACGCTTATCTTTTATTTCCGCTGCTTGTTGTATTAAGACTGGATCATGAGATCCTTATTTGTGTAAGACCTTATGTATGGTTTGTAATGGATGATGTACTGTGATATCCAATCCGTTATGTCGCGCAAAAATGGTAATCCTGGGATTGCGAGGTATGGCATAACGGGCATCTGGGATTAAAAATCCGGTTGTTGACATATGGTGGACTGAAGCGGTAGCAAAGCATGCACTAAACAACCTATAGAGACTCGATACACCTGTCGGCTATCAAAGAGGGATAAGAAAGATCTATTTGAAACCATCCTGATACTGACATCAAACATACCCATCCTAGTATTTCCCCCTCGAGACCAAATGAGGAAGTCAATCCGAGAAACTCACACAGTTGGCAGTTTTATTAATCATTCCATTGGAGTTGTCATAATTACTAGTCAGATATAGATAGCATAAGACATTCCAATATCACAAGTTGTTGGAACTTTTAATTAACCATTCCATTGAATACTTACTAGTCAGATATCAATAGCATGAGACACCCCAATTTCATCAGTTGTTGGCACTTTTATTTATCCATTCCGTAGTAGTGGAGTTGATTACTAGTCATGCCAAAGTCTAATTTGTAGCACTACTTTAGTTATAGTTCTCTATGGTTGAGACACTATGCTCCAAGTAGTCCATAACCACAAACATGACTTTTTGAAAAGATTTACACTGCAGGGGTGCAAAAATAGCAACACATGCACGATCAACCTCGGGAAAAAACAAATAAAAAGCAATGAGGCCTCATGACAAAGAATTCACAGGATTTAAAAATTATTTTCAAGGTCCACCCCACTACCCGCAACGAATTTGGCCGACTCCGAGATAGACCTAGGGGTTGTGTCAACGGCTATAAACGACTGGGAACCCGAAAGTGTGTATGGTCATGTCGATACCGCGGAAATGTAGCGCAATTCCTAAACAGTATGGATGATCCATGTGCAATAGTAAATAAAGCAGTAAAGCATGGCATATGTACATGATAGTAATAAAGATGTGAATCAAGCTTGGGCTAAGGGGATTCATGGTCCCACATGTGGATAGTGCGATAGTCAAGGAACTATCATCAAGTACTCGGGGTCCTAGGGGACACAAGTGATCAGGTAAAAACCAAATAACATATATTGCCCACCGGTGCCTCTTCATTAGGTATATCTATTTCTAGCATTTTAATTATCAATTTGTAATTAGAACCATGATCATCTCCAACATTAAGCATGTTGCAACCTCCAACAACTGTGGTACTCAGCAACTTGAACCAACACCTGAGCAGGCAACTACGATTTGCAAGGCCAACTATCTACCAAACAATAGGCAATAGGAGGTGTCCAAGGCTATACAGAGGCTAAAAGTAATATAAATAGTGTGGAAACAAAAACATCGCAACACAGATAGGAATAGATCAACAGGACGAAGTAAATACTATAAATGCAAAATAGGTAGAAAGGGGGAGATTGCTCGCTTGGAAAACATAGCCAAAGATACACATGTGAACAGGTTGAAACTCATGTCAACTCAACGGCCTAATCCGTGAAGAAGCAAAGCGCTAAAAGAAACACTAGATGCACTATTTAATTCTACCGTAGAAGATCGGGCATGATGCATGACATGGCAAATATGCGATGCAACTAGGCAATATTAAGATGAATCGGGATCCCGGCAATTAATTATATGGTTCAAGTTGTTTAGGTACCCAGCAATTTAAATGTTGACTTAACAAGGCAAAACATGGCACCGGTTCGCTACACAAATTTAAATGAAGCCAATAGAAGACTAGAATAACCCGCACATGGTCCCCATATTTAATTATTAGGTGAGTCGACAAAATACCCCCAAACAAATGAATATGTATGCGAGCATGAACAATTATATGCAACAAGTTTATATGTCATATTACAAAATAGGGATGGGTGAGGTAGGGGTAACACATCTCGAATCGAAGATCTTGGGTTCCGAGGGTTTGACAGGGTTCGGGTTCGGTCTTCGGACTCCGGGAACGGGGCCTTTGGTTTCCATGTGGGTGATCTTGGTGTTCGTGTATAAGACCTTTGGGCATTTGATTTGTGTTAGTGCACCTAGGGTCTCGGCGTCTTTGGGTCCGGGGTCGAGTGTCGGTTGTGACCTTGATCGGTGCCAATGGCCTTCGAGTGTCATGTCGAAACCCATCGGGCTCCTCGATCTTGATCTGGCTCAGCACCATCTACATAACTTAACCACATCTTCACTCATCCATCCCGAACCATCACCTTATCAGAACATTAGTACCACAACTCACATACACCACCATACCAACACGAGTAGTGGGTCGTTGATCTTGACTTGGGTTCACATAGTCGTGCGCTCGTGCGTAGACACGTAGTGGAGGGCCCACGGGCGGGGTGCTACATCGCTGTGGGGGCCGAGCAGGGGCGGCACCAAGAAGGGTGGAGCGAGGTCGGCGACGCGATATGGTGCAGGGGCGAGCGCGACACCAAACGAGGACGGGGAGGACATGTGGCAGGGCTGCGGCCTCCCTAATGCAGGAGGGTGAGAGGAGGAACACGGGGCCGGCGAGGTGGGCCGTCGGTCGTGGTCCACAACAAGAGGGGCGGTGCCTCCAGCGGCGAGGGGCTCAAGAGCAGCTGGTCGATGCAACGGATGGGGTGGGCAGGAACTTGGACTCAGGTCGGGCGACGAGGAGGCGGTCGGGGAGACAGGGAACCAGAGGCAAGGTCATCCGCGTGGTGGCACTCTGCAGGGCGCAGAGGGGCTTCAACTACAAGAAAAGTTTCCTTCTGCGATGAAATGGCCCGACGGTCATCATAGAAGGCGCGTCTTCCGCAACGACATTCTTGGCTCGACTGTGGCTAATGGAAAACTTGTTTTTCTGGTTTTGCAGCCCTCTACTATGACAGAACCGTTAAAACCATGGAGGAAGCTTGGACAACGCGTGGAAGAAGCAAGATTTTTGTTTCCTCGCACGATCTTGACTCGCCGAAGTCTTTTGAGGCATGTGGGTCCTGGACGTTAGTGTCTCTAGCGGACCATACTTTTCGGTCGCACCTCCCTGATTTGAGCTCAATAATGTTGCTCGATGCGTCTTCCGTTTAGTCAGGCTGCTAGGCCCCACATGCCAGCCTCTCAATAGAAGAATCGTGTGTATGATGGAATTTTTTTCCTTCGCTCGCGCTACCCTGTTCTGAAGTTGGTAGCACTGCTCGATGCATCTACCACTTAAGCAACCTCCTGGGACCCACATGTCATCCTCTAATTAGAAGAAACGTGTGTATCATGGAAGTTTTTCCTTCGCTGGCCCTACCCTGTTCCGAAGTTGATAACGCTTCTCGACGCATCTACTGTTTAACCAACCTCCTGAGCCCCATATCATGCTCTCATTAGAAGAAACATGTGTATGATGAATCTTTTCCTTCACTCGTGCTACCTTGTTCCGAATTTGATAGTGTTGTTCGATGCATCTACTGTTTAATCATGTTGTTAGGCCCCACATGTCATCCTCTCATTAGAAGAAACGTGTGTATGATGGACTTTTTACCCCCTGTCGCGCCTTTGTGTTCCGAACTTGATAGCTTTGCTCGCTGCATCAGCCGTTTATTCAGGCTGGTGGGTCCCTTATGTCAGCCACTCATTAGAAGAATTGTGGGTATGATGGAATTTTTTCTTGTCTAGCGCTACCCTATTTCGAACTAGATAGCGTTGCTCGACGAATCTGCTGTTTTCTCACACTGCTGGGTCCCCCATTATAGCCTCTCATTACAAGAAACGTGTGCATGCTGAACTTTTTTCTCGCTCGCACCTCCCTGTTTCAAACTAGCAACGTTTCTCGATGTAGCATCAGTATAAGGTCGCGATGTTGGGTCCCAAACATTGATTGCTCGATGCAACATCTATATAAGGTATGTGCTGGGTCCAACATGTTAGCGTCTCTGCAAATGCAACTTGTGTAAGATGGACTCCGCTGTTTTGACCTTGGCAACAATGTTGGGTCCCATATATCGGCCTTCTCTGTGTAAGAAACGTGTGTATGCTGGAAAAAAATGTAAAAGAACGACATAGATTATACTATATATTATATATTTATATTGAAAATCCTAGGAATCAAACTCAAGACTTCAACAAATGGGAACCGCGTACGCTTCCACTAAACCAGAACCATCTATGCCACTCCTGGAAAACATTACATTTAGAAATGTTGAAATCACTTAAAAAGAAAAGGCAGCGACCCTGATGACTTGCCGTAAAAAAGGGCTAAATGCTCTGTATAAATACAACATGGGTAGGAGAAGCTTGTTCTATACTTTATTAGAATGGAACGGAAATGCTAAATTAAGACGATTTTGGGCGATACAAAAAATAATTTGGGTCCAATCTTGTGAACCAATGGGCTTCTTATCGTGGGCTCCTTGCCAAAACTTCTTCCGTGTGGTTCATGCTTAAAAAATCAAGTAACAATGTGTTGAGGGTTGGCGGCCCACGGCCGACCTGAACCCGGAAGGATAAATTAGCAAGGTTTTGGGCCATAGTTGTCTAGAATGTAGTACTATTTTCTAATAACCTCCTCACTAAAAATTGAATGTACTCAATATGCCAGTGGTCGGCAGTCCACATGACCCGGCAGGCTAAATTTGCAAGGTTTTGGGCTAGTGTTGGGTCGAATGTGCAATATTTTCGCAAGGTCCTTAGTGAAAATTGGATGTAGTTCGTACCCGATCCTCAAAAAAATGTAGTTGGTACCCTCAAAAATATATACTTTGCTCACCATAAAAGGCTAATTAAGGGAATTTTTGAAACAAGAATATGGGAAGTTTTTTGTACGAAGTGGGGATGAAATATTCATTTTCATAGGCTGAGTAGTAAAAATACATTGTACTGAAGGTCGATGGTCCACCTGACCTAGTTGTACCTACACCGGATCCAAAGAATGAAGTTGGAAAGTGAGAAAAGTGACCAATATTGCGTTGTATTAAGAGTTTTACATAGCGAGGAACTTGGGCAGCGTAGGATTCAAACATGGAAAGTATTGGAGGGAGTTTGACTAATTGACATAAAATCGTGTCATATCATGTCTTGCAACATGCAATCATATTTTCAAGAAAGGATATATTTTGAGATGGTTTGGGTGGCTTTGAATCGGCCTAAGTTCCCAATCAATTTGATGTACTCAAAACCTTGTAATCATGCCATATAAATTGTAGGCGATAGAGACATGGTGGCCTTGACTTGCCCAGCTTCAGGCAGCTTGGGTAAGAACCAGCTTATACTGATTGCTTGAAGTTATATGCTTCTGTACAATCAAATTAGTACATGCCGCAATTAGCGCCAACATGTGGCATTGTCATCATGAAAAATTCCTCAGAATTCACACATTTAGTTCATAGTTTTGAACACAATAATACAACTAGTTTGTACACTAGCATAGACAGTACATTGTCAGCACATCAGAGCTTGAACTTTTCATGTCACATCAGAGCTTGATTGTTCATTTCACATATAGAATAATGGGGAAGGATACATACTGTATTGAACAAGTAATTTCACGGTAGCACCAAAAGTATGCCTTGTATCAGAGACAATATGGGGTTTGCGTAAACGATTTTTATTTTTTGGAAGAGTGTGCATTAACTTTTTTTTAGAAAATCGGCATAAACATTTGTGGCTATCATCCTAGGGCATCTCAGCCTACTTCGGCATACCGAGCCAAGATCAATTATGGCCTAGTTAAGGCCTGTTTCATGGCCCTATAAGAAGCAGTGACCTACTTTTCCACGTTCGCTAGGAGGAAAGAAGGAATATTCCTCTCAAAACACAAAGCTGCACAAGGTGCGATGGTTCAAAAAAAGCTGCACGAGTCACGTATATAGATGCCAGTAATAGTACTAAAAACTATAGTACAGATTTCACGCTACAAAATAAGCACTGCTACATGGATTATACCATGGAAGGAAATACTAATTACAAAATCATGGCAGGGCTCATATAAACGGATTCAAGCTGGCCATTAAAAACAGTGTACTAATAGTCAACTCTTGAACCATGATGCAAAAAAAGATGACATAACGATACACTAGAAAGATCCACAGCTCAGTCTAGGGACGGCACAACGAGCCTACCACACCTAAACTAGGACAAACCAAATTGCCGCATGTCGCACACAGTTACAACCATCTTTGGGAAGGCTGATAAGTGCCACATGCTCACCTTCAGTTGGCTGCAGGTTGCAACATTTAATCTGAGGGAATTGTATTCCAAGAAAGCTCCTGTATGTTGTGTACACATAGTTTTTCCTCATGAATGGGAACAATGTGCCATCAGGAGCCTTGCATCCGCATTTCTTCATCATCTTTTCAATGATTGGATAATTGAGACCGAGAAACAAAGAGTTGTCGCTCAGGCTATTAACCTGCCTCCAAACGATGACCCCTGGAGGTCCAACAGAGCTATGATCCTTTCAAAAATGTATACACAAGAGTGTCAACACCCGGATTTTTAATCCCAGATGCCTGTCATGCCATACCTCGCAATCGCAGGATTACCATTTTTGCGAGACATAACAGATTAGATATCACAGTACATCATCCATTACAAAACATAATAAGGTCTTACACAAATAAAGGATCTCATGATCCATTCCATGGCATGAGATTGGAGATTAGCACCCCTCATTAGTGAACACTCTTAAATTTAGTGGCTAGTGCTAAGCATAAAAGTTTATCACTTTAGATGGGAATACCTGGTGAAAAATGATTATGAAAACCTTGGAATGATGCTTCATTCTATTGAAATGTTTTGACATGTGGTATGGACACAAAAGGATTTGATGATGAAAATGTTGAGGCATGATCCTTAGCCCTTTATAAAAACTGACGGTGGGGTTTGGATGCGATACCATTCTAATTTTACTGTACAACCACAATACCTAAATTTGGTAGGGCTTAACTAGAAGCTTATATGCATTAGTATGGGTTCCCTCACGAAAGAGTTTTGAGATGACGCTACCTCTTGATTGTGAATGTCCACCTATGCAGCGCCTAGGATGGTAGATGGCCATGGCTGGGAGGCCAAGCTCATAGGGGAGGTGCCTATATTAGAGTGTGTAATTGGAAGGTTATGATTGATTATCCGCATACTAAGTATGATGATTCAGGGTTATCCCTGACAAATGTGTCGAATTTTGTGGTGAAAGTGTACCACCTCTGCAGAGTGTCAAACTATTCGAATAGCCGCGTCCATGGTCATGGACAGTTGGAGTGGCCATACTGTTCTGTCGTCAGATTTTTTCAAAATGAATTGTGAACTCTTTATGCTATCTATACTAAATTTTCAGTTGCTCACAAAGCACTAACTAAAAGTAAAGAACTTTGGTAAAGTAAAATAATAAAGCTTGCAAGTAAAACTTGGGATTGGTATAATCAAATTTATATAACCAAGCATGCCTAATGCATCTTGCTTAAGTTATCTTGCAATTAGTGATGGCTTGCCTTGAGTAGTGCAGTGGTTGAAGTTTTCGTCTTCTTCATGGTAGTACTCCTCCTCCTCGTATCCCGGGTCGGTACTATCGTCTATAAATGAATACGGGGGTACACAATCACAAAACAATACTTACATAATTCTATTTAGAACACTAAGGCTCACACTAGATGATCTAGCATCATCACATGACATAAAGACTTAATTTTATTTATCTTATTTTGGAAAAGTAATTTCTACTCATTGAAAATAATTAAGATTTAATATTCTCCAACTAAAATATGGGATCATGTTGACACATTTCATCACCACATACTCTAATAAATGGGAATGTGATTTAACATGTTGGTCATATTTTATAAAGTTTAGGAATATCACTTAATAGAATTAAAGTGACTAGAAATGCCTATATAGCATTATTTTTGTACTAGTCCAATGTCACTACATGTAATCCTAAATATTTTTACATATTCAGATATATCTTATTAAATGTGATTTTTTGAGAGTTGGAATCAACTCAAAAGCATTTATGGTTGATTTTTGAAAAATATTTGAAATTGGAAAAGTCTCTATCTTATTATTTTTGGTATAGGTGATCTCTAACTCCAAATGCGTTAAATCCAATGAGCTTGGATAGATAATTTAAATACCTTTCTAACAAAATTAGAATCATGCAATTTGGTTCAGTGAATCTCTTTGAATTGATTTTTGAATCTACTGACAGAATATGGTTTTAGCTAAATTGGAAAATCCTTATTTGAATTGCCAGGCCTGCGTGGGAAACTAAACGGGCCGGCCCAATCTACATAGCGCAGTGCAGCGGGCTGCTGATAGAGGGGTCCACCAGTCAGCGACTTAAACTAACTAAAACGGTATCATGCAATCTAGGCCCTACGATTAAAAGACGATCTAACGGCTGTGATTCATCTCCGACGAACAGCTCTGGCGAGGAATTAAACCTAACACGGCGGAGGGGGTCGTGTGGGGCTCGCTTGGCCTCCAGCTAGGGTCGGTGATGGGGGTGAACGATGTGGTTGATGACGGCGGTTCGAACGGTGGTCGCGGCAGCTCCTAGGGCAGGTCCAATCGATGGCGCCCTTATCCTCCAAAAGTGGTAGGCTCCGGCCAAATTCTGGCGAAGCGGCGCTTGCCTTGCTCTGGGGAAGGGTGTGGGAGGCTCACTGAGGAGTGGGGAGTGTGTTGATGTGGATAATATATACAACAGCGAGGGGACTGAGCGGGATGGGCTCGGGCTCATCGGTGATGACGATATAGGCGGCTAGCAGTGTGGCGGAGGGTAGGGGGCGGTGCGGTGTTCCCTGGCAAACATCACTGGCTTAAAGGCGTGGCACGGGGCAGTCTAGGTTGGTCGGGCGCGTGCGATGCTCTACGCGGGAACGGCGGTGTTTGAGACGGTGCATAGGTGCTATGGGTCGGGCGGCAGTGAACGGAGGTGTCTAGGAGGTGGCTGTGATCATGGCGAGTGTGCGCGTGCGCAGAGAGTGCGAGGTGCGGTCTGTGCCAGCCGGTCAGGTGTGGCGCTCTGGTGCGCTCTCGGCACGGCGCAGAGAAACTAGCTGCGGCGCTGCTGGGGTGGTCCAGGGCTCTCCTGTGATAGTGGGCTGGACAAGTGGTGGTGGTGGATGGTCGCCTGTCTGGTGTGCATCGTGGGAGAGGGCGGCGTGGTCTCCGATACATTGCAAATATATCTATAATTTTTGATGTTCCATGCCTGGTTTTATCTACTTTCTTATGTTTTGTCCACACTTTGGAGTACTTTTCATATGATTTATTGGACTAACCTATTAACAAGAGCCACAGTGCCAGTTGCCTGTTTTCTGCTATTTTTGGTTCCAGGAAGTCAGAAAATGAATATTCTCGGAATTGGACGGGACAAAAGCCAAAGTTACTATTTTTCTGGAAGACTCACAGAGCCAGAAGGAGAGTCGGAGAGGGGCCACAGGGTGGCCCCACCCCCAGGCGCGGGCAACCCTAGGCCGCGCCAGGGCATGGTGTGGGCCCCCTAGCCGGCCACCGACCTTGGCTCCTTCTCCTATAAGAGCCTCCAGATGCAAAAACCCTAGATCGTCAACTAGAAATCCACGAAAAGTTCCGCAGCGCCGCCGCCACCGAAGGGGAGATTCGAGGGACATAAAGTCTCTGTTCCGGCACCCTACCGGGATGGGGAAGTACCCCCGGAGCCATCTCCATCGATCTCCACCACCATCTCCATCACCATTGCTGATTCCCATGATGAGGAGGGAGTACTTCTCTCTTGAGGCTAAGGGTGCTACCGGTAGCTATGTGTTCATCTCTCTCTCTATGCATGATCTTATTGAGATCATGAGCTTTGTAATCAAGAAGATCTACCTTGCTACTCAAGTGCTTTAATGGATCTCTGTTCTCCCCATGTGTGTGAAAGTGACAGCGTGCACACCATGGTGGCACTTAGGCTAGAGATTACAAATACTTGTTATGAGTTATATTTGGAGTTGGATGACTTTATGAAATTGTGGTGTTTGTTGGACTCATCTAGTGCTCAAGGTGACAGTGTGGGGTTTTCTAGATGGGAAAGATGAACTTTGAGGTGTGTTGTTATAGCCCTACCAACGATTAGAGTGTTCAGCCGGAGAGTAGTTAAGAGTAGTATCATAAAGATAAGATATTTATATGAGAGTGTTCACTAGTGAAAGTATGATCCCTAGGCCTTGTTTCTAAGCATTGATACACCGTTTGCAATTAGATCTGTTACATCTTTGCTTGCTTCCATCTTTTTCCGTTTTCCTTTAGTCTTTTCCCACGTCAACCACACGCCACCAAGCTATTTTCTAGCACAGTTACCACTTATAATTATCCATACCACTTGTATTTCACTATCTCTTCGCCGAAATAGTAAACCTACACACCTGACAAGTGTATTGGGTGTGTTGGGGACACAAGAGACTTCTTGTATCTTGATTGCAGGGTTGCTTGAGAGGGGATACCTTTGACCACTTCCTCCCTGAGTTCGATAAACCTTGGGTGATCCACTTAAGGGAAAACTTGTTGCTGTTCTACAAACCTCTGCACTTGGAGGCCCAACAACTGTCTACAAGAATAGAAGTGCGTAGACATCAGTCTCTGGCGCTCTGTCCACGGTTGGTCGGCGATGACCATTTTTGAGCGGCGCTGCACTAGCGCAACGGTAGAGGGGGTGGCTATTTATGCATGGCTAGACACTAGGGGAGACAGGGGAATGAAGAGGGAACCAAATGGTCGAGATATCACTACTCAAACAGTGATGTTAGGCCATGACTTGATTAGTGTCTGCCAGGTGTTTGTCTTAATGGCCGCAAGAAATTTAGTTTGAAAATTTTGAATGAATTTTGGTGAGTGATTTAAACTTATGCTTGAGTGTCTATGGTTGCTTGGATGGTTTTTGCAAAATGGTGATCTTATCATATGAACTATATTCAAATTTGAACTGTCCTATAAATAGATTTGAAAATAGTTTCTGTGAGTTTGTAAAGTGGTCCTTGGTTCACTTTTACTTGGTCTAGCAAGGGGTGAAAAGAAGTGGAATTGTTTCTGTTAGAAAATCTCTTCTAGGAACACTCAAAGTGGCCTAATGGTTAACTTTGGTCAAAATGACCATTAGCTTATTTAATTCATATTTGATTTCTTTTTCTTTTGATTTTGTTAGTAATTGGCCTAGATGATGTAGCATTCATCTTTAAACCATTTCTCATCATTTGTAGCAATCAAACATGGCAAATTCAATCAATTTTACACTAATGCAAAACACACATGCATTCATATAGATTTTTGGAATAAAAGTTTTTGTTAACCCTAAACTTGGGTGATTAGAACTTGATAATCTTGATTAACATTTTTGGGGTAGTATAGAGAGGCAGGATATAGGTATAGGTTAATCGCATTTTGAGCATGGGGAATGATTTCACCCTCTTCTCCATGGGCAACCCCCATGCCATATGTTGTAATTATGATCATCAAGCATTCACCATTAGCCGATCAAGCGAGGAACCACATGCCTGGATGATCATTCAGAATAGGTGGTGTGATTACAAATGGAAGCTCCTTCTTACCTGCAACATCTGAATTCGAGACAAAAAGTGCATTAATGGCATACAAATTCTAACATCGGCATTCTTCATTGTTCATGCTAACAGTGTGAATAGGAAAATCCTGACAATAATATTACTCAATTAATTAACAACATTAGAAATTGCATTTCTTATTCTGCTATTCTGAATATTTTGATTTCTTGCTTATCTTAGTTTCCTAGTTGTTGTAAGTTCCAAAAGAGGAAGTGCCACTTTTTACCGATATAGAGGCATGTCCACTTGAATCCTATAGTAGATGACTGTAGTATTTTGGATCAAGTGGTGTTTGATTGCATAGGAAAACCAAAGGAATTGTACAAAGAGGTTGGAGTGGATGGAAATTTTCCTCCAAAATAGAGTGCAAAGGAATCCTTTGAAGGAAATCCTAGGGATTCTACCCTTTCGAATTAAACAGAATTTTATAAAAAAAATCCTAAGGATCCAAATCCTACAAAAATCCTACACAATTCCTCTGAATCCAAAGGAAAAATCCAAAAAGGAAAGATTGGTGTCTTACAAAAATCCTATGTGATTCCTAAAATCCGAGGAGGGCCTGAAAGTATAAACAGATAAAGAACCCAACTTCATTGTGTTGCGCTCACAATTGAGATGCTGGTTAATAATACCTTTCATATTCTGACAACATACTAGTGCAGGGATGCCGTCATACACTATATTTTTGGAGGACATATTATAGGTAATAATTCATTACTGGCAATGGTTCATTCATTTTTTAGGACATAAAGGGTGTGCTCATTCAGTCATATGAAAGGTAAAACATAAACAAGGTAGTTAAAGAACAACTTCACTCAATCAATCACAATGTATCATCATGGAACTAGAATTACCTTCCAATGTGGGATCCCAGCAGTAGGTGTAACCTTGACTTGCGACTGCAAAAATGAGGCCACCATGTTCAATGGCATCATAGTACTGTCGTCTTCCATGACCTGAATGCTCTAGACATCTCGAAACTTGGCTATCGCCTTCCAGGTAGCCGATTTCACCGTCGAACAACACGAGGATCTTATAGTCTCTATAACCCCCAGCTTCTGTGGGCACTCTGCAGATTACGATCTTCAACAACTCAAGAGATCCATCCGGCGACTTATTGAACTTTTCTCCATACCTGCAGATTCGCCAAAAAAACTTTTGAAATATGCATGAGTTCATAAATGAGTACAGGTAGCTGGGGGAACCATGGCTGGCTAGTAGCCTTACATGTTATATACGGGAGGTGAGGCGGCCTCAATGCCACAAGTATCCATTGATGGAAGGTCGATTACTCGATAGGTGTAGATGTTCGCTAGGCACCAGGCCCCGCACTGGTCCACGGCGGCGAGCCAGTCGTCGTTCTTGCCAACCCAGAATTTTTCATGCATGAAGGGAAGGATGGCGGTGTGCCGAATATGGTCGAGGGGCACCACGCCATACACCGTGTCGGGCATACGATGTACCCTCGTACAGTCATAGTGCTCGTCGAATCAATAAGCAGGCTAAGGCATCAGTAGGCGGGGTTCATTCCATTGGTGAAAAGTCCATTTCGTACCTTCATTGGTGGTGGTACGATTGTACAGTATCTTGCAGCATGCAGCTATCCTGACGGTGCTGGAAATGTCTAGACACTGAACGATGAGGTTGACATCATCCGCACTGAGTTGATCCCACTTGCATCGCCCGCTGAGCTTCGAATCGCCCATCACAACCAGATGAATTTAGGCGGTTGCCAAGTGCGGATGGGGTTTTCTACAGGAGGAGGGGAGTGTTAGGAATGGGTGAGAAGAGAGAGCATGGGAGATCATGGGTGGAGTGGGGATTGGGGAAGAAGATGAAGAGGCAAAGAAAAAACAAGGGACGAGATTTTACTTACTTGCTCTAACTAGCCAATAGCAGCATCGAGGACACCACCGCCTAGACTTCACTTTATGTTACACTAGCATGCCACACAGCTAGTAATTTGACAATACTCCTACTTACTACCTATGTTTGGGATTATTAGTCCTAAGAGCTTTTTTATATTATTTGAGATCATAAGGGCTATCTCATTTATTAGTCTCTCTCATTCAATGCATGTTCTCCTTTTCCTCTCACTTCCCTCATGCATGTAAAATTATTGGTGCATGCATATATTAATGAGAGAGAGTTATGGAGTGTTTTAGTATTAGAAATTTGGCCTTTAGGACTAATAATCCCAAACAGAGGTAGTAGTACGTATCAGAGGTGCAGTATTGTCTAGTCACATCAGATTGACCAGAGGGTTTTTTCTTTTTACAGCTTTTATTTCAACATAGTGTAGTATTTTCAATGGAAAATAGGAGGACGAACTACTACTACTAGTAGTAGCCGCGACATGGACACATGTACTTTCATTTTTTTCCCCTACATGCAGAAGTCGTAGCACAAAACTGAAAATATATACACCGGATATAATGCACAGTACGGGTGTGTTCGTTGTATTTTCGGCATGTTGCATGTGTTCATATATGTTCTAGTACAAGGTACATGGAATTACACGTGTACATCATGCAACTGTGCAGCAAAATGAGAGACATACACGGACACCAGATTAAGTTAGGCAACGTGCATGACTTTGTGTGGCTCTGATTCACTGACATGTGGGCCATATTTAGGTCAGCCCCACCTACCAGTGAGAATCTGCATGCATCATGCGCTTGGAGCCACTAGGTACATCCACGACGGAAATTACAATTTGCAACTAGTTGCACTGACAAGAAGATGATGCATGTGGCACTTCCAAGTTTTCAAAAAATGTGAAATAAATCATGAACATCGATCATATTTATATAGTTCATCTATAAATTTCCATCCCAAAAATATTACTAGTACATGGTCTAGCCACCACAAAATAAACAAATGAACACAAGATATTGTTTACTTAGGTTTTTTTATTTTTCATTCACACAGGTCACATAAGATCTTATTGTGGGACCAAATATTGTATATGCACAAGATACTACATAGCCAATGTTTTGGATTTATTTCACATTTTTTGAGAACTCGAAAATGCAACAAATAATAATGGGGTGCGGGCGCAACAAATTGCAGAATATTCGACCAGCACTGACTAAAACTATGGCTTGCATACAAAAGGAGTTTAATCAAATCGCAGGCCTTGCACTACATTGCGGAGAAATGAGTGTTAGAGTACAACAAGTTAACGGCTGAGGCCATCCGATAAAAATTAGGCGAAGGAAATAATTCAAGATACGCAAATCCCTATTCCATATGATCACTATGTTCAACCCCTATCCCTTGAACTGTTAATTATGTCGGTTCCAATCCTTCGCGTTGGCCAAGCATGGGATGAACCACAACGAAGACTGCCACCAATCCATCCAATGTTGGTTGAGAAACCAATAGTGGCATCTTGAGCATTCATACTAAAGCGGCATATTTTAGGATGAAGATTAAATCCACCGAGACTAACTACATGCGGCGAGGTGTATACATAGTTGCTCCTCGTTAGATCTTCAGGGCCAAGTCCTGTCATGCCAACTGGAATAGTAATCAGATAGTTCAATCCAAGGAAGATAGAAAATGCTCCAAGGTCTAAAACCCTCCGTCATTGCCTCGATGGAAGTAACCTACTAGTGTCAATCAAGAACACATGGCAGCAAAAACCAGTAGAATAGGTGTGAATATTGCGGCTGTGATGATAACCAACATTTTCAGTGACAAGATAACCACCATAAGTAGTGTCATACCGCCTATCACTAACGCCCATAGTATTGATCAGAATAAGGCTACCACCATTAGGAGATCTTGCTAACCACCACAGATTAGGACTGTACTTAGGATTATCGTCAAAATCAGGTGGCCGTGGAAGACGCATAGGACCTTGCAACGAAAGCACATTTAGAGGTTAGCTGAGCAAAATTTGAATGATGAAGCTTGAAAATTTAAGGATGGAAATTTTACCCCATGCCCAAGGATTCCATGCATAAACATTGCCAATCTGAGTTACAACATAGATTCCCTTGTGGATAATGGCATCACGGTAGCTGAACATCCTGAACTAGTTCTCAAGAACCATCCACATACCATGAGAGCCATCAAGGAAGGCAATTACCGTGTTGAAGATGGCCAGGACATAGAAATCCTTATAGTTCCCAGCAGCTGTGGGAACTCGACAAATGGCTATCTTCAGTAGATTAGTAGGCTGACCAGGTGCCATAAACTTAAGGACCTCGGGTGTGGCCTCAAAATCGAAAATCGCTGGTAGAGGAATCCAGCGATGAGTGAACACATTCACAAGCTCCTAGTTCCAGGCGAGGCCAACAGTGGCGATCCAATCTCCATGGGCGTCTGCCCACTTCTTACCCTCACAATCTAGCATCATAGCATCGGAGGAGGACCTGTCCAGCGGCGTCAGCTTGCACAAGGTCCACCTGAACTTCTGTTGTGGCTTGTACTTGCCCATGCCGCAATAGTAGCTGCCCCTATAGAACTACTTCATGCGATGGTCGTGGTAGAAGACATTGTACTCACGTGGTAGCTCTTCGGTGAGTGTAAAGAACACAGGGGAGACCAAACGGATGAGATTTCGCCAGGGATGCACTGTGTGTTGCTGAGTAAAGATAACCTTTACAACAGGAGACGAGGCTCGCGGCGGTGATGACGTCGCATATGGATGAGATTTCTTCAAGGGGGCATCAGAAAACACCCTAAAAATGTCACTGTCATCGATTAATTAGGCCATCGTGAGGAAGAGCTCGAGCAGGTGGGGTGATGGCATTTGGTTTTGATTGGGGTTTTGGAGGAGAGAGCGAGCGGCAGCTGGCAGGCCAAGACGGAAAACGGTCTATCAAATTGGGCGTCGGAGCTGATCTTAAAGCGGCATCGTGGCATCGGTGTGTGCCTGTATTGGTGTGCGAGTGGGAATGGCCGTTGCCGGGACGCTGGAGGTGAAGTGAGGATGGAGATCGAGGCAAAGAGAAATATGGAATGAAATAAAACCAAGTGTGCCTTCTTTCTCTCTACTAAATCTACTATGCCTATCGAACTGGGCTACGGAGATGCTCCGAAAGAGGCATGGAGGCATTGGCGTGTGCTAAGGTGGGCGAGTGAGGATCAGCGAGAACATGGAGAGGAAGAGGATGGAGAGCAAAGGAAAATAGAATAAATCGATTGAAATCGTACCGCCTACCGAGCATGGTTTTTCTCTCTTCTCTGTGTTTCCTGGTGCCTATCGAGTAAATAGGTCAGGCCTTTCTAGTAGTATGGCATAGCTAGCCTAGCACGGGATGAAGTTGTATTGTCTTGTCAAATAAATGGTCATGGTAGAGAGACGGTTTGGAGTATACTCGAAGCTCCTCTTGCCAAACATAATAATCCTTGGAACTTGGATCTTCTACATCCATCATCTTATGCAGGAACATTTGGAACAAGTATTGTACTACTCTAACTAATAAACACATAAAGGCTCCAACGGTACACTACAAGAAAAGTTGGCTTTTACAATGGATGATTTTCGTGGTTGAAGGCCCGTTTTTCGTGGCCAAAGAGTCTTCCGCGACGGATGGTATTCGTGGTAAAATCCCCGTCACAAATGAATTAACCAAGGTTTTTTTCGATCGTTGCGGAGCACACCCTTCAGCCACAAAATCTTGTTCCGTCATAGATCTGTTTGCCAGCCGCGCTGACTGCTGATGTCATGCAAACTTCCAGGTGGCAGCCGCCGTTAGCGTTCGGTTACCACCGTTAATGGCCATAGAAACTGTGGCAAAAACCATGCCCAGCCAAGGCCTGCTAAATACTAACTGGGCCGGCCCATTAGGGAGCCAAATAAGAAGATGGCCTGTTACTGTTTTATCCTGCACTGTTTGAAATGGGCCCAAAAATGCATTCAGCAGCGGCCCACGAACTTTAATGCCTGATTCTGTTTTGGCCTACAGAAGGCCCATGTTGGTCCAACACTATGTGGCCCATTAGCAGCATGCGCCAAGTCGCTCCTATAAACATAAGGCCTGTAGTCAGCCCATCACTATTATCGCAGCCCATCATCGACCGCCTACTGACGGCCCTTCTCTAAGATGATCCGTTATTGTTTTGGCCTGTTACTGTTCTAGCCTTTTACTATTCTGGTCTATAGCCGTTTAGGCCCACAAATGGCCCTTTACTGTTCTAGCATGGTAAATTTGTCAGCATGTTACTACCCTCATCCAGAAATTTCTCGGCTCGTATTGTTCAGGCTCGTCACTGTTTTGGCCTTTTACTGTTGTGGCCTTTACTATTCTGGCTTGCTACAGTTTTGGCCTATTACTGTTCTGTGATTTTTGTAGTTTCTTGCCTGTTACTGTAATGGGTTGTTTCTGTTCTGGCCTGCTACTGTTACGGCATGTTACTGTTACGGCATTACTATTACGACATGTTACTGTTACGGCATGTTAGGCCTGTTACATTTACGACCAGTTACTGTTACAGCCTGTTACAACATGCAGATTGGCCCGTTATGTTTATGGCCTTTTACAGTTTCGTCATTTCTGAAGCTCATGCCAATATCATAAAACGTGTATAATAATCCAGCATTTTTTACTGTTCGTTGTCGGTCGAGTACATGATGAGCCAATAACAAAGCACGGTATTGTTCCCTAATCGACCTGCCTGGCATAGTTACCGTAACGACTACAATGTGTGGACGGTGTCAACCAAATTTTTTGAGTGATGTCATGATCATTCTCTCCCATAAAGGAAGTCTGAAGAATATTGATCTAAATAAATGCCACAAGCCAAAGTTTTCACACACGCACACACCCACATGCATGTGCCACACTCGTATATACTATATGAAATGTGATTTAACGAACATTAAGTTTTTATTAACCAATAGTCTTGTTAGAGAAAAAGGCATATTTTAAGTATATTAATAATAACTATTTACACATATTGAGAATACAACCTACTGTGCTATCAAAAAAATTGCCCGGGGGGGGGGGGGGGGGGTTAAGGGGGACATGATGATTCTAGAACATGGTGGAGTTTGCTCTAGATACTGTTTAACACGAATCCAACTACTCTGAATCATTAGATCTAACAGCCCAACAGTCACGATTGGTTCTATGGATCCATTTCAAAACTGCCTACCTAACTCCACCCACTTGAATGACTTTATGTCGAGTTATCGAAAATAGGTCAAATTTGAACTAGTATAAGTAAATTTTAGGTTACTTTGAAAGTTCTATGAAAAATCTTTTGGAGGTACCCATCGGGGGTCACAATTATTATATTAGAAACCATCCAATGAGAGTTTTGACGACAAGTTGGATCAAGACTCACAAATCCAAGCATTTTTCTAACTGTTGGATATTCTTTTCCATTCTTAGCATCAAGAAAGATTCTACTAATAGTCTTGATGAGAATGATGAATGCTAGTACTCACAAACCTCAAAACACACACTTCATTGCTCAGTTTTAGGGTCCATGTGCTAAATGCATGGACTTGGATGCAATTTTCATTTTTTATGAGGTCCTTGATATGTAAGTTGTACTTCCACCGACCGTTTTCACTCTCAAGCACATTGCACCTACGAGACCAATCATTAGATCGGCCATTCGCAGTACTTCTTATTATCTTATCTTTATCTTGTCTTATCTCTTACAATACCGTACCATACCACGCACTACATATAGTGTACAAATTAACTTTGAACATTGACCGTTGGATCAAGACTGGCAAATCCAAACATTGCTAACCTTTGGATCTTTTTTCCATTCTTAGCATCTAGAAAGATTCTACTAATAGTCTTTAGCACGATGACCACTAGTATGCGTAAACCTCTATCTCAAAACACACACTTCATAGCTCAGTTTCAGGGTCGTCCTTATGCTAAATGCATGGACTTGGATGAAATTTTCATTTTTAGGAGGTCCTTGATGTAAATTGTAATTCTACCCACCATGTTAACTCTCAAAGCACCTCGCTCCTATGAGACCTACCATTAGATCGTCCATTCGCAATACTTCTTATCTTACCTTTATATTGTCTCTTATCTCTTACAATACCATGCATACCACCACTACATAGTGTAGGGATTAACTTATTTGAACATTAACCGTTGGATCAAGACTGGCAAATCCAAACATTGCTAACCGTTAGATCTTCTTTTCCATTCTTACAATCTAGAAAGATTCTACTGATAGTCTTTAGCACGATGAACACTAGTATGCACAAACCTCAAAAAACATAGTACTTCATTACTCGGTTTAAGGGTCCTTGTGCTAAATGCACAGACTTGTTGGATGTAATTTTCATTTTTTATGAGGTCCTTAATGTAACTTGTACTTCCACCGACTGTGTTAACTCTCAAGCACCTCGCTCTTACGAGACCTACCATTAGATCGGCCATTCGCAGTACTTCTTATCTTATCTTTATATTGTCTCTTATCTCTTGCAATACCATACAACTACATATAGTGTAGAGATTAACTTTCAACATTAACAGTTGGATCAAGACTGGAAAATCCAAACATTGCTAACTGTTGGATCTTCTTTTCCATTCTTAGCATCTAGAAAGATTCTACTGATAGTATTTAGTACAATGGATGCTAGTATGCGCAAACCTCAAAACAGAGTACTTTATTGCTCAGTTTCAGGGTCCTTGTGCTAAATGCATGCACTTGGATGCAATTTTCATTCTTATGAGGTCCTTGATGTAACTTGTACTTCCACCGACCATGTTAACTATCAAGCACCTCGCTCCTATGAGACCAACCAAGGTTAAAAGAAAATGCAACCGCCCCAATTATCACACAAACTGGACCATGGTTTCTTATACGTAATACCAAAGTTTTTAGTACTAGGATTCCTAGCTAGCTTCGCGCACTTAGTTACTTCTTATCAATTGAACAAAATTAAATTAAACACTAGATACAAGTAAGTGTGATAGATTTCTCTTGAATTAATTGTCTTTTCGGAGGTAGATGTGTGCATCTTCTTGTAGTAAACAATGTCATGGGTATGAGTTTCCAACTATCAGGAAAGAAAATTCTCAGTTTTCTAAGTGATGACAAGATGATTCTTTCGCGTAAAGAATGTCCGAAGAATACGGATCGCAATGCCATAATCTAATCTTCTAGACATATTAGCTAGGAGGACCAATGTGTTTTACTTACGATTCCCATGTTTTATGAGTTTTCAAGGTTCCT
Organism: Avena eriantha; assembly: GCA_910589775.1. NCBI lineage: Eukaryota > Viridiplantae > Streptophyta > Magnoliopsida > Poales > Poaceae > Avena > Avena eriantha. The sequence continues at coordinate 521,822,182 of OU342743.1, read as the reverse complement.
AGCTGACCCCGTCCACTTGTTGAATAACTTTATGTTGATGTATCGAAATAAAAGGTCAAATTTGAACTACAAGCAATAAATTGTAGGTTGGTTTGAAAGTTTTATGTAAAAAGCTTTTGGGGGTACCCATCAAGCGATCAATTAATATATCAGATCGACTTCTATCTACTAAGATTTTGCATCTTGAAAATTTTGAACCCCTTTTGGAAACGATCACATGAAAAAAGGAGAGAGGGGAAATGATTTTTCTATTCTCTATGGTCAACACACAAGATTGAGGTGCACCTTAGGCTTAAAGGTACTTTATAGTTTCCACTATGTATAAGGTGAACCTTAGCGGATGACACATAGTAGGCCTTATTAAGGTGTGTTTTTTATCTACTACTATAATGGAGCAGTTTTGAATTGGATCCATAGCACCAGTCTTGACCATTGGGTTATCAGATCCAATGGTTCAGAGCAGCTGGATTCATGTTGAATCGTACCTAGAGAAAACTCCACCATGTTCTAGAACCATCATGTCACCAACCCCAAAATTTCAAAGCCCAATAGGTTGTATTCTCAATATGTGTAGATAGTTATTATTAATAGACTTAATTTATGCATTTTGGGGGTGGTGACATGATGGTTCTAGAACACGGTGCAGTTTGCTCTAGGTCTATACTCCCTCCGTCCCAAAATATAAGGCACCTAAAGATTGGTCAAAAGTCAATCCTTACTAACTTTGACCAAATATACATCTACAATATTGAATGGACATATTAAGAAAATATACTTTATGGTGAATCTATTGATATTAATTTAGTATAATAATTTTTTATATTTTTGTGTATAATCATGGTTAAACTAATTTTTTTTTGACTTTTGACTAATGCTTAGGCGCCTTATATTTTGGCGGAGGGAGTACTATTCAACACAAATCCAGTTGCACTGAACCATTGGATCTAACAACCCAACGGTCATGATTGGTGCTATGGATCCAATTCAAAACTGTTGCACTATAGTAGTAGAGAGAATATAGCCTATTGTGCTATGAAATTTTTGTGGTGGTGACATGATGGTTCTAGAACATGCATGGTGGAGTTTTCTCTAGGTACTATTCAACACGAATCAAGCTTCTCTGAACCATTGGATCCAACAACCCAACGGTCAGGATTGGTGCTATGGATCCAATTAAAAACTACTCCACTATAGTAGTAGAGATAGACATATCTTATCTTACCACTATATAGTGTATGCATAACTTTGAAGACCGTTGGATCAAGACTCGTGAATTCCAACATTTCCAGCAGTTGGATCTTCTTTTCCATTCTAGCATCTAGAAGATTCTATTGATAGTCTTCAGCATAATGAATGCTATGCACAAACCTCAAAACACACTTCTCCATCATACTAGAATCTTCTCCCTCGTAGCTAATAATCGTTGACTTCACCATGATCTTATCTTATCTTATCTTACCACTATATAGTGTACGAATAACTTTGAATGTTGGCCGTTTGATCAAGACTCACGAATTCCAGCATTTCTAGTCGTTGGATCTTATTTTCCATTCTATTATCTAGAAGATTCTATTGATAGTCTTTGGCATAATGAATGCTATGCACAAACCTCAAAACACACCTCTCCATCTTACTAGAATGTTCTCCCTTATTTATCTAGAACATGTTATCAAAAATTTCATGTGTTAGGTAGCTGATAATCTTTGACTTCCACATGACTATACAAAGTATAAGGACCAAATATACACCCATACTTTATAGATGTTGTTCAAATTTATAATTTTTTGTGCTTTACCAATTATAATTTTATATAGTGATGATATGTCATATGTGTAGTATATGAGCCTTATTAAGGTGTGCTTTTTACACAATGCAGGAGTAGTATGTATATTTCTTTGCTTAAACATATGGTCACCTCTATCCATGCGATGTGCATGCTGAGAGAATAAAACGTTGGCAAGGGGAGAGGGAAGCAACGAAGAGAAGTTGAAGGCAGTTCCATGTCAGAGCAAAGTAATGATGGGTTTCTGGCATGAAGTACTCCTGTGGCCTTGCAGTGTACTACACTATACTAGTACTAGTAAATTTCAGGACCTATGCACACAAAATAAATTGAGTGTTTTCTCTCTCCTTTGCTGCCTCTCACCATCCATCCTCCCTCACTCCTACCCATTCCCCTTGCGCACTTGCCCGGCTGATCTCTCCCTCGTTCATAGCATGGTGATGCGCATGTGTTCCTTGGTACGACGGTTCGGTGTCTCTTGCATGTTCGGCATCCGCGCTGGTGTGGAGTAGGGACAAGGAGTACATAGGAAGGAAACCACTTTGGTCCTTGGCGGCAAAAAAATTCAAACTTTTCTGGTTTTCGAAATTTTCACTTGCTTCCTAAACATCGGGATGGAAGGTTACTCAAAAGATCGGCCATTCGCAATACTTCTTATCTTATATTTATCTTGTCTTATCTCTTACAATACCATACCACCATTGTATAGTGTATGAATTAACTTCGAACATTGACCGCTAGATCAAGACTGCAAATCCAAACATTGCTAACAATTAGATCTTCTATTTTCCCTTAGCATCGAGAAAGATTATATTGATAGTCTTTAACATGATGAACGCTAGTATGCGCAAACTTCAAAACACACACACACACACATCATTATTCAGTTTTAGGGTCATTGTGTTAAATGGATGGACTTGGATGCAATTTTCATTTCTTTATGAGGTACTTGATGTAAGTTGTACTTCCATCGATATTGTTAACTCTCAAGCACCTCTCTCCTACATGACCTACCATAGTTAAAATAAAATGCACCCACCCCAATTATCTCACAAACTGGACCAATGGTTTCTTATACGTAATGCCCAAGTTTTTAGTACTAGGATTTTTCAAGCTTTCTAGCAAACTTTGCACACTTCAGTGACTTCTTGTCGATTTAACAAAATTAGGTCAAACTTGAGCTACAAGTAAGCGCGATAGATTGCTCTTGAATTAAATTTATTTTCGTAGGTAGATGAGCGCATCCTCTTCTAGTAAACAATATTGTCGGTGTGAGTTTCAAACTATGAGGAAAGAAAATCCTTAGTTTTCCGAGTGATGACGAGATGGTTCTTTTAGGTAAAGAAAGTCTGAAGAATATGGATCTCAATGCCATAAGCCAAGCTTTTAGACAATTATGTGGTCCAACGTGGTTTACTTACGATTTCCATGTTTTATGAGTTTTCAAACACCTTATATAGCTAATTAACGTTGCCCCACTTGAATGATTTCATGCCTATATTTATCGAAATTTTGTCATACTTGAACTACAACAAGTAAATTATTGTAGGTTGCTTCTAAAGAATTACAAAAACATTTTGGAGGTGTACCCATTGGGGGCTCAGTTAATATATCACAAACTAACCGAGAGTTTTGACAATAGGTTTTTAACTCCTTTCTAATTAAGATTTTGCATCTTGAAAATTCAACAAAAAATTAGCTCAAACTTGAGCTACAAGTAAGTGCGATAGACTTTTATTTAATTAAATGTCTCTTTGGAGGTAGATGGATGCATCCTCTTGTAGTAATCAGTACCGCCGGTGTGAGTTTCCAACTATCAGGAAAGAACATTCTCAATTTTCTGAGTGATGATGAGATTATTGTTCATTTTCGTACACAAAGTCCGAAGGATATAGTCCTAAACGCCACAAGCCAAGCTTTCTGACATATATTGGACCGTCATGTTGTACTTACGATTCCCATGTTTTATGAGTTTTCAAACTTATTCCTATAGCTAACTTTGCCCACTTGAAAGTGATTTTATGTCAATTTATAGAAATTAGGTCAATTTTGAACTACAAGTAAATTGTAGGTTGCATTGAAAGTTTTACATTTTTTGGAGGTAACTATTGGGAGCTGATTTAATATATCACAAACCACCGATAGTTTTTACAACAAGTTCAACTACTTGCTAAGATTTACCATCTTGATAATTTAACGAAATTAGATCAAACTTGAGCTACAAGTAAATGCGATAGATTGCTCTTGAATTAATTGTATTTTAGGAGGTAGGCGGGTGCATCTTCTTATAGTAAACAATGTCATCGATGTGAGCTTCCAAATATTATGAAATGGCATTCTTAATTTTTTGAGTGATGACGAGATTGTTCTTTTCTGTAAAGACAGTCTGAAGAGCATGGATCTGAATGACACAAGCCATGTTTTTAGACATCTTACCACTATATAGTGTACGAATAACTTTGAATATTGACCGTTGGATCGAGACTCGCGAATCCAAACATTTCTAGCCAATGGATCTTCTTCTCCATTCTAGCATCTAGAACATTATATTGATAGTCTTGAACACAATGAATGCACTATTCATAAACCTCTCAAAACACACTTCTCCATCATACTAGAATCTTCTCCCTCATTTCCCTAGACCATGTTACCAAAAAATTAAGTGTTAGGTAGGTAATAATATTTAACTTCTACACATGATGATGCAAAGTAGAAGAACCAAATATACACCCATACTTTATAGATGTTGATCAAATTTATATTTTTTCCACTTTACCTATTATAATTTTATATAGTGATGATATGTCAGACGTCTATTATCTGAGCCTCATGTTCAGGGAACGTGCAACTTACTAGTATCTTATCTTATCTTCTCTTACCACTATATAGTGTATGAGTAACTTTGAATGTTGACCGTTGGATCAATACTCGCGAATCCCTACATTTCTAGCCGTTGGATCTTCTTTTCCATTCTAACATCTAGAAGATTCTATTGATATTCTTCGGCATAATGAATGCTATGCACAAACCTCAAAACACACTTCTCCGTAATACTAGAAGCTTCTTCCTTGTTTCTCTAGACCATGTTATCGAAAAAATCATGTGTTAGGTAGCTAATAATCTTTTACTTCTACAAGATGATACAAAGTGCAAGGAGCAAATGTACACCCATACTTTATAGATGTTGATCAAATTTATAATTTTTTTATGCTTTACCAATTATAATTTTATATAGTGATGATATGTCATACGTCTACTATCTGAGTCTCATGTGCAACTTACTAGTAGCTAATAATCGTTGACTTCTACATGATCTTACCACTATATAGTGTACAAATAACTTTGAATATTTACCATTGGATCAAGACTCGCGAATCCAAACATTTCTAGTCATTGGATCTTCTTTTCCATTCTAGCATCTAGAAGATTCTATTAATAGTCTTTAGCATAATAAATGCTATGCACAAACCTCAAAACACATTTCTCCATCATACTAGAATCTTCTCTCTCATGGATAATAATTGTTGACTTCTACATGATCTTATCTTATCTTACCACTATATAGTGTACGGATAACTTTGAATGTTGACCGTTGGATCAAGACTCACGAATCCCAGCATTTCTAGTCGTTGGATCTTCTTTTCCATTCTAGCATCTAGAAGATTCTATTGATAGTCTTCGGCCGTGGATAAGAATTGTTGACTTCTACATGATCTGATCTTATCTTACCACTATATAGTGTACGGATAACTTTTAATGTTGACCGTTGGATCAAGACTCACGAATCCCAGCATTTCTAGTCGTTGGATCTTCTTTTCCATTCTAGCATCTAGAAGATTCTATTGATAGTCTTTGGCATAATGAAAGCTATGCACAAACCTCAAAACACTTCTCCATCATACTAGAATGTTCTCCCTTATTTCTCTAGAACATGTTATCAAAAATTTCATGTGTTAGGTAGCTAATAATCTTTGACTTCTACATGATTATACAAAGCACAAGGACCAAATATACATCCATACTTTATAGAAGTTGATCAAATTTATAACTTTTTGTGCTTTACCAATTATAATTTTATATAGTGATGATATGTCATATGTGTAGTATATGAGCCTTATTAAGGTGTGTTTTTTTACACAATGCGGGAGTAGTACGTATATTTTTTGCGTAGACATATGGTCACCTCTATCCACGCGTTGTTTATGCTGAGAGAATAAAACGTTGGCAAGGGAAGAGGGAACCAACAAAGAGAAGTTGAAGGCGGTTCCATGTCACAACAAAGTAATGATGGGTTTCTGGCACGAGGTACTCCTGTGGCCTTGTAGTGTACTACACTATACTAGTACTAGTAAATTTCAGGACCTTTGCACACAAAATAAATTGAGTGTTTTCTCTCTCCTTTGCTGCCTCTCACCATCCATCCTCCCTCTCTCCTACCCTTTCCCCTTGCGCACTGGCCCGGCTGATCTCTCCCTCGTCCACAACATGGTGTTGCGCACGTGTTCCTTGGTACGATGGTTCTGTGTCTCTTGCATGTTCGGCATCTGCGTTGGTGTGGAGTAGGGACTATGAGTACATAGGAAGGAAAGCACTTTGGTCCTTGGCGGCAAAAAAATTCAAACTTTTCTGGTTTTCGAAATTTTCACTTGCTTCCCAAACATGGGGAGGGAAGGTTACTCAAAAGATCGGCCATTCGCAGTACTTCTTATCGTATCTTTATCTTGTCTTATCTCTTACAAGACCATACCACCATTGCATAGTGTATGAATTAACTTCGAACATTGACCGCTGGATCAAGACTAGCAAATCCAAACATTGCTAACCATTAGATCTTTTATTTTCCCTTAGCATCGAGAAAGATTCTATTGATAGTCTTTAACACGAAGAACGCTAGTATGCGCAAACCTCAAAACACACACACTTCATTATTCAGTTTTAGGGTCATTGAGTTAAATGGATTGACTTGGATGCAGTTTTCATTTCTTCATGAGGTACTTGATGTAAGTTGTACTTCCATCGATCGTGTTAACTCTCAAGCACCTCATTCCTACATGACCTACCATAGTTAAAAGAAAATGCAACCACCCCAATTATCTCACAAACTAGACCAATGGTTTCTTATACGTAATGCCCAAGTTTTTAGTACTAGGATTTTTCAAGCTTCCAAGCAAACTTTGCACACTTCAGTGAATTCTTGTCGATTTAACAAAATTAGGTCAAACTTGAGCTACAAGTAAGCGCGATAGGTTGCTATTGAATTAAATTTATTTTCGTAAGTAGATGGGTGCATCTTCTTCTAGTAAACAATGTTGTTGGTGTTAGTTTCTAACTATGAGGAAAGAAAATCCTCAGTTTTCTGAGTGATGACGAGATGGTTCTTTTATGTAAAGAAAGTCTGAAGAATATGGATCTCAATGCCATAAGCCAAGCTTTTAGACATATTAAGTGGTCCAACGTGTTTTACTTACGATTCCCATGTTTTATGAGTTTTCAAACTCCCTAAATAGCTAATTAACTTTTCCCTATTTGAGTGACTTCATGCCTATATTTATCGAAATTTTGTCATACTTGAACTACAACAACTAAACTATTGTAGGTTACTTCTAAAGAATTACCAAAACCATTTGGAGGTGTACCCCTTGGGGGCTTAGTTAATATATCAGAAACCAACCAAGGGTTTTGACAATAGGTTTTTAACTCCTTTCTAATTAAGATTTTGCATCTTGACAATTTAACGAAAAATCAGCTCAAACTTGAGCTACAAGTAAGTGCGATAGATTTTTCTTTAATTAAATGTCTCTTTGGAGGTAGATGGATGCTTCTTCTTGTAGTAATCAGTACCGCCGGTGTGAGTTTCCAACTATCAGGAAAGAACATTCTCAATTTTCCGAGTGGTGATGAGATTATCGTTCGTTTGTGTAAAGAAAGTCCGAAGGATATGGACCGGAACGCCACAAGCCAATCTTTTTGACATATATATTGGACCATCATGTTGTACTTATGACTCTCGTGTTTTATGAGTTTTCAAACATATTCCTATAGCTAAGTTTGCCCACTTGAAAGTGATTTTATGTCAATTTATGGAAATTAGGTCAATTTTGAACTACAAGTAAATTGTAGGTTGCATTGAAAGTTTTACGTTTTTTGGAGGTAACCATTGGGGGATGATTTAATATATCACAAACCACCACCGATAGTTTTTACAACAAGTTCAACTTCTTTCTAAGATTTTGCATCTTGACAATTTAATGAAATTAAATCAAACTTGAGCTAGAAGTAAATGCGATAGATTGCTCTTGAATTAATTGTCTTTTAGAGGTTAACGGGTGCATCTTCTTGTAGTAAACAATGTCGTCGATGTGAGTTTCCAAATATCAGGAAATGTCATTCTTAATTTTCCGAGTGATGACGAGATTGTTCCTTTCTGTAAAGACAGTCTGAAGAGTATGGATCTGAATGACACAAGCCATGTTGTTAGACATCTTACCACCATATAGTGTACGAATAACTTTGAATATTGACCGTTGGATCCAGACTCGCGAATCCAAACATTTCCAGCCATTGGATCTTCTTTTCCATTCTAGCATCTAGAAGGTTATATTGATACTCTTGAACACAATGAATGCACTATGCATAAACCTCTCAAAACACACTTCTCCATCATACTAGAATTTTCTCCCTCATTTCCCTAGACCATGTTACCAAAAAATTTAAGTGTTAGGTAGGTAATAATCTTTAACTTATACACATGATGATGCAAACTATAAGAACCAAATATACACCCATACTTTACAGATGTTGATCAAATTTATATTTTTTCCACTTTACCTATTATAATTTTATATAGTGATCATATGTTAGACGTCTATTATCTGAGCCTCATGTTCAGGGCACGTGCAAGTTACTAGTATCTTATCTTTTCTTATATTACCACTATATAGTGTACGAATAACTTTGAATGTTGATCGTTGGATCAAGACTCGCGAATCCCTGTATTTCTAGCCGTTGGATCTTCTTTTCCATTCTAGCATCTAGAATATTCTATTGATAGTCTTTAGCATAATGAATGGTATGCACGAACCTCAAAACACACTTCTCTGTCATACTAGAATCTTCTCTCTCATGGCTAATAATTGTTGATTTCTACATGATCTTATCTTATCTTACCACTATATAGTGTACGGACAACTTTGAATGTTGACCGTTGGATCAATACTCGTGAATCCCAGCATTTCTAGCCGTTGGATCTTCTTTTCCACTCTAGCATCTACAAGATTCTATTGATAGTCTTTGGCATAATGAATGTTATGCACAAACCTCAAAACACACTTTTCCATCATACTAGAATGTTCTCCCTTATTTCTCTAGAACATGTTATCAAAAATTTCGTGTGTTACGTAGCTAATAATTTTTGACTTCTACATGATGATACAAAGTACAAGGACCAAATATACGCCCATAGTTTATAGATGTTGATCAAATTTATAATTTTTTGTGCTTTACCAATTATAATTTTATATAGTGATGATATGTCATATGTTTACTATCTGAGCCTTATTAAGGTGTGATTTTTTACACAATGCGGGAGTGTAAGTATATTTATTTTCTTAGACATATGGTCACCTGTGTCCATGCTTTGTACATGATGAGAGAATAAAACGTTGGCAGGGGAAGAGGGCAGCAACGAAGAGAAGTTGAAGGCGGTTCCATGTCAGAGAAAATTTATGATGGGTTTCTGACACGAGGTACTCCTATGGCCTTACATTGTACACTCTACTAGTAATAAATTTCAGGACCTATACACGCAAAAAAAATCTTGTGTTTTCTCTCTCCTTCCCTATGCTCAATCTCTCCTCCCATTTCCCTTCGCTCAACGGTCCAGATGATCTCTCTCCCCTCGTCCACAGCGTGGCGCTGCGCACGTGTGCCTTGGTACGGCGGCTCTGTGTCTCTGGCGTGTTTGGCAGCCGCGCGGTTTGTGTGGAGTAGGGACGAGGAATACATAGGAAGGAAACCAATTGTTTCCGGTTTTCCGGTTTTCGAAATTTTCACTTGCTTCCCAAACATCAGGAGGGAAGGTTATTCAAAATATCAGCCAAACATCGGGAGGGAAGGCAATTTTGAACCCGTTTTGAACATTGATCACATTTAAAACTATAATCATGGGATTAGATAAGTTTTGGAAAAATAGCTTCACAATATTGTCCTACCATGTGTATGGACATTATATGGTTTATTTCAACCTGAATGACCAAGGTCATCAAGGCCATATTAACATCATAGTTTACAATTTGATAGAGTTCCCATGTTAGTTTGGTAGATGGGTGCATCTTGGCGTAGTAAGTATTGTTGCATGTGGGAGTTTCCAACAATTAGGAAAAAAAAGAAATTCAATTTTCCCAGTGAGGACGGTGATGTTTTTTTGTGAAGAAATTCCAAATAATATGGTTCAGAATGCCACAAGCCAATGGTTTCACACATACTATAGTTGATCATGCTTCATATCTAACTTCAGCTAAAAGTTAGTACATATTACGATGGGTCATGACACACGGTACTAGTACACATACTACTAGTGGATTTTCTCTCTCCTTTGCCCCTCTCTCACCATCCATCCACTATCCTATCCATTTCTCCTTCCTTCCCGTGTAAGCTTTCACGCAATGATTATACTTCTAGTCTGAGATGCAGCAGTGCAGAAAAATATGAGGCCCACACCATATCACCATCAATCAAGTTCGGTGACGCAACTTTGTGAAAAATATACATATACTAGTAGTACTCTAGCTAGATAAGTATGTACTACTATAGACACTTATTTTTTAACGGAGGAAGTAAGAGACAACGAGTAATTCAGCATGATCTGCGTGATTCTCTTCATTTTTTGATAAAGCGGGGCGCCTCCTGAATTCTCTGGGCCGAGAAAAATCAAGAACCGACAAGTCTAGTATAATCCTTTTTTGTTGACGGGACGAGTCTGGTACAATCTATGTATGATGTTTTGGGATAATTTTCAGGGTATTAACACAAGCACGACTCTAAATAGACATTATAAATTGCAATAGTACACACCCCTACTTTCAACCAAAATACCCAACCCACCATTGCTTAGAACTCTATATCCCTCTATTTTCTTCCAAAATGCCATATGAAAACTCTCCAAACCACATCGATTGACCTGACAAATGGGAAAGGCCCCGAAACTCCACCTGGAAGCCCAGAATCAGTCGACAGGACATGGATACTGCCGCTATCTGACTCCTCTAATGAAGAAGATAGCCACTAGCAGCGCTTTACAAAGGGACGCCACCACCAACGTCGAGCGACTCCGATAAGATGGAAGATGAGGTTGAGGAAGAGGAGGAGTCTGAGGTCAAGCTTGAGGAGGAGGCCGAAGAAGACGACAGGGAGGAGGCCAAGGACAATGACAGGGAGGAGGCCGAGGATGATGACGAGGAGGTCTCTTCCCCCCCCCCCCCCACCCGAAGAAGCGTGCCCAAGTGAAAAATTAAATGGCATCCAGAGAAGAGGCGGGCAGTGTACTATATCTTATTCTAGGAAGCATCTTGGCTTTGGTAAATAATGTTTTCAATGAGAGCTCCGAAATTTTAGGAAAATGCTTTTCAATTTCGAAGTGATAGGATTTTTTTTTTAGAAATTAAGTACGTCGGGATAATTTGGCTTAGAGTGCACTCATTGTATTCTAGAAAAATATAGATAATTTCCACCACATGTTAGTACTATATGAAAATACTTATTTCAATGTGTGTAATGGTACATAGTTTTTTTGTGGGAGGGGGGTGGTAATGATACATAGTTGAAACTTAAATGGTGTCCTCTTATATTTGTGCTTGTTTGGACGAAAACTACAAACATGGATTTGGACAACTTTTGAAAAACTTGCTACACAATATGGTCATAACCATGTATGAACATTTTTCACATTTTAAGACAAATTACCAATGTCAAGGTTATATTTGCATCACTCGTCCCGTTTATTGGGATAAATTAAAGAAAAGTAAAGAAAACAATAAAAAATATTAAGCACTTATGTATGGTGTCCTCTTCCGTAAATGATAAACATGAATTTTGACAATGTTTAAAAACACTTATTCACAATATGACCAGCGATGTGTTAACATACTTGGGTTTCAAGTTAAATAATGACAAAGGTCATGTCCATTTCGGGTAGATGGGGTGCATCTTGGCATGGCATACAAATGTTGTTAATTGGACTTTTCCACTTTTATGTATAGAATTTTGTTAAATTATTTTAGAAGTGCCACATATAATTATTTTTTAAAGAAAAGGCAAAGAGTATGGCTCCGAATGCCACAACACACTAAATTTCACACAAAATAGAGTATGTTTTATGGTTAACAAGTTTCATGAATTTTCAAGCCTTTTAGCTAATTTCGCATAATTAAATGACATTTTGTCAATAAAAAAGTAGGTAAATTTTGAACTACAAGTGCGTGATAGATTGCTTGTAAATTTGTCAGAAATTCATATAGTACTAATTATTTTACCCACGTAGTCATACTGAAAACCGACTATTGTTTTGAAAGATACAACTTCTTTGTATGAATTTTCATGCTAACACATCTGACCATGTTTCGAAAAAGTGAAAGAAAATAAGGAAACATGCACACAGCCTTTTAGTACTATTAAAAATTCATACTTGTAAAACACTAAAGACGGCAATGTTAAAGTTTCAATACAACGGACTTGGGCATCTTCACCATCCCTCCAAAATTAACCTTTCTTTCTCTTAAGACTTTGCAGCTATGGCTCTGAAGATCAGAGATCCCCGTGGGAAGAAGAAGAACACCTAGGTGGCAGCGACAAAGGCCGTGGAGAAAAGGAAGACATGTGGCCGGCTTCCGAATCCTGCGCTGGCCACTCCAAGTCACAGTTTCACACTAGACAATCGCAGGAAGAAGCAGGTGTTGAGGTCCATGAAGGCCAGGCTGCATTTCGCCGTCGGCCGGATCGGGTGCTACCTTTAGAACGGTCAGTACTCCTAGCGCATAGGCTTCGGGGCTCCCATCTACCTCGCGGCTGTTCTCGAGTACCTCACCGCCAAGGTGCTGGAGCTCGTCGGGAAAGCCGCGGAGGACAGCAAGAGGATCCGCATCATCTCGGGGCACGTGATGCTTGGCATCATGCACGACAAGGAGCTTAGCAAGATGTTGCCCGGTGTTACCATCGTGCACAGCGGCGTGCTGCCCAACATCCACAAGTCCCTGCTTGGCGATGGTACCGCGGAGGATGTAGCCAAGTTGCCCACGGAGGATGCTGCCAAGTCACCTGAGAAGGCCGCGGAGTCCCCCTAGAAGTTGTTAAGTTGTACTACTACTACTAATACGTATGTGTTTGGGTTTGCTCTATTTGTAGTTTGGTTAATTATCAGTGTCAATGTAATATTCAGATCTATGATGCTAAGATAAATCTTGTGAGGGTTCTGAAAAAGATGATGTTTTCCTAATCTTATCCTATACTCCATTTATTTAATACTCCCTCCGTTCAGAAATATAAGATGTTTTACCTTTGTGAAATGAATGTATCTAGATGCCTTTTAGTGTATATGTTCACTCTGAACCTCTACAAACCCATACACTAAAAGACGTCTAGATACATTCGATTCACAAAGCTAAAACGTCTTATATTTCTAAACGGAGGGAGTATTACTCAGCATATTAGGTTTAGTCAAAGTCAAACGTTACAAAGTTTGGCCAACTATATACAGTATTAAATAGTATACTCATTGTAAATAGTATACAATATTAAAGTTTGACCAACTATATACAGTATTAAATAGTAAACAATGTCATCGGTGTGAGTTTCGAACTATCAAGAAAGAACATTCAATTCTCAATTTTCCGAGAGATGACAAGCGAGGTTGTTCTTTTTCGTAAAGAAAGTCCGAAGAATATGGATCCGAATGCCGCAATCCAGGTTTTCAGGCATATATAGTGAACCGACATGTTTTACTGACGATACCCATGTTTTATGTGCTTTCAAACTCCCTATCTAACTCTACCAACTTGAATGACTTTATCTCAATTTATCAAAATTATATTAGGTCAAATTTGAACTACAAGTAAATTGTAGGTTGCTTTGAAAGTTTCATGAAAAAGCTTTTGGAGGTATCCTTCGGGGGAGGGGCGAATTAATATATAAGAAACCACTGTGAGCTTTGATGGTTCAACTTCTTTCTAAGATTTTGCATCTTGACAATTTAACAAAATTAAGTCAGAATTGAGCTACATGTAAGCGTGATAGATTTCTCTTGAATTAAATGTCTTTTCGAAGGTAGATGGGTGCATCTTCTTATAGTAAAGAATGTCGTCGATGTGAGTTTCAACTATCAGGAAAGAGCATTCTCAATTTTCTGAGTGATGTCAAGATTATTCTCTCTCGTAAAGGAAGTTTGAAGAAAATCGATCTAAATGCCAAACCAAGTTTTCACACATATATATATAGTGGACCAACCTATTGTACTTATGATATCCTATGTTTTATGAATTCTCAAAATCTCTACCTAACTTTGCCCACTTGAATAAACTTATGTCGATTTATCAAAATTAGGTCAAATTTGAACTACTACAAGTAAATTGTAGGTTGCTTTGAAAGTTTTACAAAAAAGCTCTTGGAGGTACCCATCGGGGGGAGGGTCAATTAATATATATCAGAAACCACCGAGAGTTTTGATGACATGTTCATCTTCTTGCTAAGATTTTGCATCCTAACTATTTAATGAAATTAGGTCAAAATTTGCTCACCGTTTCATGAAATTAGGTCAAACTTTGCTAACCGATTAACTTTGAACATTGACCGTTGGATCAAGACTGGCATATCCAAACATTGCTAACCATTGGATATTCTTTTCCATTCTTAGCATCTTGAAAGATTCTACTGATAGTCTTTAGCACGATGAACACTAGTATGCGCAAACCTGAAAACACACAGTACTTCATTATTACTCGGTTTCATGGTCCTTGTGCCAAATGCACGGACTTGGATGGAATTTTTTTATGAGGTCATTGATGTAAATTGTACTTCCACCAACCGCTCGAGCACCTCGCTCTAATGAGACCTACCATTAGACCGGCCATTCGCAGTACTTCTTATCTTATCTTTATCTTGTCTCTTATCTCTTACAATACCATATATACCACCACTGTATAGTGTAGGGATTAACTTATTTTTAACATTGACCATTGGATATGAAGACTGGCAAATCCAAACATTGCTAACCATTGGATCTTCTTTTCCATTCTTAGAATCTACAAAGATTATATTGATAGTCTTTAGCATGATGAACACTAGTATGCGTAAACCTCAAAACAAACAGTACATCATTACTCGGTTTCAGGATCCTTATGATAAATGCATGGACTTAGATGCAATTTTCATTTTTTTATGAGGTCCTTGATGTAAATTGTAATTCTACCCACTGTGTTAACTCTCAAGCACCTCTCTCTTATGAGACCTACCATTAGATCAGCCATTCGCAGTACTTCTTATCTTATCTTTTATCTTGTCTCTTATCTCTTACAATACCATACCACTACATGGTGTAGGGATTAACTTTGAACATATTAACTGTTGGATCAAGACTGGCAAATCCAAATATTTCTAACTGTTGGATCTTTTTCCATTCTTATCATCGAGAAAAATTCGATCTATTTATAGACTTTAGCATGATGAACGCTAGTATGCGCAAACCTAAAAACACACAGTACTTCATTGCTCAGTGTTAGGGTCCTTGTGCTAAAATGCATGGACTTGGATGCAATTTTCATTTTTACGAGGTTCTTAATGTAACTTGTACTTCCATTACCCGTGTTAAATCTCAATCACCTCGCTCCTACGAGACCTACCGTTAGATCGGTCATTCATAGTACTTCTTATCTTACCTTTATCTTGTCTCTTATCTCTTACAATACCATGCATACCAGCACTAAATAGTGTAGGGATTAACTTATTTGAACATTGACCATTGGATCAAGATTGGAAAATCCATACATTGCTAACCATTGGATCTTCTTTTCCATTCCTAGCATCTAGAAAGATTCTACTGATAGTCTTTAGCATGATGAACACTAGTATGCGCAAACCTCAAAACACATAGTACTTCATTACTCGGTTTAAGAGTCCTTGTGCTAAAATCACGGACTTGTTGGATGCAATTTTCATTTTTATGAGGTCCTTAATGTATCTTGAACTTCCACCGACCGTGTTAACTCTTAATCACCTCGCTCCTACGAGACCTACCATTAGATCGGCCATTCGCAGTACTTCTTATCTTACCTTTATCTTGTCTCTTATCTCTTACAATACCATGAATACCACCACTAAATAGTGTAGGGATTAACTTATTTGAACATTGACCGTTGGATCAAGACTGGCAAATCCAAACATTGCTAACCGTTGGATCTTCTTTTCCTTTCTTAGCATCTAGAAATATTCTACTGATAGTCTTTAGCACGATGAACACTAGTATGCGCAAAACTCAAAACACATAGTACTTTATTACTCGGTTTAAGGGTCCTTGTGCTAATTGCACGTACTTGTTGGATGCAATTTTCTTTTTTATGAGTTCCTTAATGTAACTTGTACTTCCACTCACCGTGTTAAGTCTCAAGCACCTCGCTCTTACGAGACCTACCATTAGATCGGCCATTCGCAGTACTTCTATCTTATCTTTATCTTGTCTCTTATCTCTTACAATACCATACCGCTACATATAGTGTAGAGATTAACTTTGAACATTAACAGTTGGATGAAGACTAGAAAATCCAAACATTGCTAACCGTTGGATCTTCTTTTCCATTCTTAGCATCTAGAAAGATTCTACTAATAGTCTTTAACACGATGAATGCTAGAATATGCAAACCTCAAAACACAGTACTTCCTTGCTCAGTTTCAGGATCCTTGGCTAAATGCATGGTCGTGGATGCAATTTTCATTATTTATGAGGTCCTTGATGTAACTTTTACTTCCACCAACCATGTTAACTTTCAAGCACCTCGCTCCTATGAGACCTACCAAGGTTAAAAGAAAATGTAACCGCCCCAATTATGTCACAAACTGGACCACAATTTCTTATACATAATACCGAAGTTTTTAGTACTAGGATTCCCAGCTAACTTCACGCACTTTGGTGACTTCTTGCCAACTTAACAAAAGTAAGTCAAACTTTAGCTTCTAGACATATTAGCTAAGTGGACCAATGTATTTTTGTCGTGGAAATGGCCACGGCAGTCGCTGCCACTGGCAGCGATTGAGTGTTTCGTGAGGAAGAGTTGGTGGCCATGTGCAGTGCGAGATGGGGGCGGATGCACATGGGTTTACCCAGGTTTGGCTCCCGGAGGGTAAAGACCTACTCCTGCTAGATTAGATTATTGGAGAGCGAGTTATAGGGGTGGCAAGCTCGGCGGCTATGCAGCGAGTCGCTTGAGGGGGTGTATGATGGAACGTAAGTCTCTAGGATACCCTAGGGAGGTTTATATATGAGGCACCTCGCTAGGGTTTACAAGTTATCACCGAACAAGATAAGGATCCGGAGGTTTTGACCTAATCCGACTGGGCTTCTGTTACACTCATGGGCCTCCAGTCGCCAGTCGCTGGGCCATTCCTTCCTTCGTAGTCCAGTCGTCGTCTTTCGGACGCACTCGCAGGCCCTTCGGCCCAATCGAAACGTCATGCTGGGCATACCCCCTTCGGTATATCCCCATCAGTAGTCCCCGAGGCCATCGTTGATGCAGGCGCAGGCGTCCTTTTGGCTTTCGGAGTAGGCGATCCCAATTTGGGCGTCCAGTCGAGTCGGCGATGGACTCCATTAGAACAAAGGATAATTTCCCCATGTTTCCATTCGCCGTCTCAGTGAATGTTATTGCCGCCAAGTCATCATCTTGGCGAATGAAAAGGACCGGCGGGTAGCGGGTGGAATAAAGGAGTTGGACCATCAAATCTGGTCAAACTATCTGTTGGAATTTCCAACGGTAACTTCGGCACAATTACCGTGAGTAACGGCTATCCCGATTTTGGCAGGTGGCGTTTCCCATATAAGGGGAGTGATGGTTCAGCTCTTCAGACCTTCTTCGCATTCTTCATTCTTCCTCATCCATTCTTCCTACCTCCAATCTCCCTCCCCGCGTCCTTCCGACTTGTCCTTTCCGCATCGTGCGATTCCAGATCCTACCAATGGCGCCTCCCAAACGCTCATGGGGAAAATCCAAGTGTACCGCGGCCCAGCTTAAATCTTTTGAGGACGCCAGAGTGCTCCGCAAGGGGAACTGGCGGGTTCCCCCTCCTCCGAGACCGAGCCGAAGCCACGACCCGGCGAGTTCATCTGCTTCCCCAGTCATCTTGAGAGGGGTTTGGGATTCCCCACCTCAATCTTTTTCCACCGCTTCTGCGCGTATTTCGCGATCAAGCCATCGGATCTTGGTCCGCATAGCATCGAGCAGCTGGCGATCTTTGTCGCCTTCTGCGAATGTTACCTCGGCTGCAGGCTGTATTTCCCGCTATGGCTGGAACTCTTCCACGGCCGCATCGGGCACGAGGCGTCCAGCGGCTTGATGCTAGCCGCAGGTGGAGTCACATTTCAACTGAAGACGAAGGACAATTTCGTTAAGCTCCTCCTGCCGAAGAAGGCCACCAGCGAGTGGAAGAAGAGTTGGTTCTACGTCAAAGAAGCCACTCCCTCTGGCGAGGTGGCTCTTCCCGAGTTCGTCGCCGAGAGGAGCGAGCCCTGTCGGTTGGCGCCGAAGAAGCTTCCCAAAGACCAGCGGGTGGCCGTCGCAGAAATGATCGATCAGATCTAGAAGCTGAAGGTCTAGGGGTTGATTCCGATCAACCTCTACAACTGCTGGCTCAGGCGACGCCTGGTTTCGCTGGTGGCTCAACCGCACTAGATGTATGAATACAGCGGGAAGCATGACCCATCCCGAACCAGCAAGGAGTCATGGGAGGCCGAGGACTACAAGGCCGCCCTGAAGAAGATCACCGACGCAGAGTTCACCAGTGTGGCGGCCGGGGTCGCCCCGTACACTCCTGTGAAGAATGAAGCCCCCATAGTAAGTTCTCTTCCCAATCGCTACGTCCGTGTTTCAATTTTCAGTCTCCTCGTTTGGTGTTTTACTCGTGGTGGTTCTCAGCTTTTTCAGGTGTTGGAGGGTTGGCTCCCTCCGCTCGATGAAGAGGTTCCCTAGGAGCTGGAGGAAGACTCTGAGGGGGACCCTTCCGACAGCGACGGGGAGGAGG
The DNA here is from genome assembly GCA_910589775.1 of Avena eriantha. Taxonomy (NCBI): domain Eukaryota; kingdom Viridiplantae; phylum Streptophyta; class Magnoliopsida; order Poales; family Poaceae; genus Avena; species Avena eriantha. The sequence continues at coordinate 521,803,125 of OU342743.1, read as the reverse complement.
AAGAGGTTCCTCCCCCAACACATGTGGCTCGCAAGACCCGCATGCAGAAACAACGTGAAGTCGAGGTGAGCCGTAGCCTGGATGAGCATGATGGAGGCGACGAGGTCGCACAGGAGCACACGTCCCGGCGTATTGCTACGCCGTCGAAGCCCGCACGCAGGCCCAAGTCACCAGCAAAAAGGCCCACGTCCCCGTCCAAGTCAGCGGTGGTGTTCAAGTCGGATGACGATTCCGATGATGCAGGTTCTCCCGAAGTCTCGCACAAGGCCCCAAAGGATGCAGTCCCGACAAAGGGGTTGGAGGGCGAGGACATGGAGGTAGTGGTAGAGGTTCCCCTGGCGGCGATTGCACCGACGACCTTGGGGGTTCCAAGCCAAGAAGCGGCTGAGGCGATGACATCAAAGTCGCCACAGCCGTCAAGGGCGGCCGCGTCGGAGTCGGAGATCCCGGCGACTGCAGATTCATCGTCGAGGAAGCTCGCGGTTTCATGGGCTTCTGACGTCTTTGAGAGGGGGCTCCCCCGCAAGTTGGGTCCCGAGTTGGACAAGCCCGCCCACATCAGCACCGGGCTTCTCGTCCTCCCAGTCGCTAAGTAAGTACTGCTCCCTTGTCCCGATTCACCTTGCTCTTTTGTATTGTCGTTATATTGATTGTGGGGGCTCGTGCAGGTCGGGGGCCAAGAAGATTGGCCGTCCTTTGGTGGCTAAGACTCCACCGGCCACCCCCACAGAAGAGGGCGACCTCCCCAAGAATAGAAAGGCCACCGGAGATGTGGCGACTGCCGAAGTCGCGAAGAAGCAGAAGGGGGTGCCGACGATGCTGCGGCCAAGGACAGCGCCGCGGAGCCAGATGCTGCACCAGTCGCTGAAGAGGTGGTGGCGACGCGATCGGAACTAGTCTTGGCTGCGTCCGTGCCAGAAGCACCGGTCCCGACAACCAGGGCCCCCGCCAGAGCGTCGGCGACGTTCCCGTGTTTCATGGCTAGGGGGTTTCTAGGTGTGGCGGACACGCAGTCTCCATAGAGTCCAGAGATCGTGGATGCGGACATTGGGTCCCGTTGCGGGCGCACTTCCTTCACGATCCCGTCGACTGACGCCAGAGAACTTCACAGGATGCTCGGCACTGCTATTCAGGTATGTCCAGTCCCCGAGTTCCTGGTCGCTGAATTTCAGCGGCTGGGAACTGAACCTCTTACTCCTCTCTAGTCCCCGAATTCCTAGTCGATGAATTTCGGCGGCTAGGAATTTAGTTTCTTTCTCCTTCTCCAGTCACCGAGTTCCTGGTCGCAGAATTTCAGCGGCTGGGAACTGGGTTTTGTTTTGTCAAATGCTTAGGCGAGTTGTTTGATTGCAGGGATTGCAAAGGGAGTCGACCGATCGGCAGGCCGCGAGAGAGCACTTGGAGTGTGACTTGCGCGAAGCACAAGAGGCGAACCAGCGGCTTCAGGAAACTATTGGTGAGTATCTGTTTGTCTTTATTCTCCTCTTTCGGGTGTGAGCTGGTCGTGTATAGTACACTGATGGCTTCTCTTGCAGATGGTTCCCCGGCTGAGATCTCCAAGGCCCGTGAGGGGTATGTTCCAGTCGCCGATCTAGACACGGCGAATGGACGAATAGCCTCCCTAGTCAAGGACTTGGAGGAGGCTAAAGCGGCCTCAATTTCTTCGGAGGAGCGAGTGAAGGCTGACGTCACTGCGGCTAAGGAAGAACGCAAAGCCACGGATTCCATCATCGTGGGGCTGCACAACGAGCAAACCACCTTGGAGAAGCACGTCAAGGAGAACTGCCGCAAACTCCTTGGTGAGTCTCTGTCTTTGCCTGACCCGTTTGTTGAGTCCCCGTTTGGGGTTTTCATAGTTTCACTAACACCTGACTGTGCAGCTGTGGTAGGCCAAAGAGACCCAGTGGTGCAAACTTACAATGCCTCGTAGTGCGTGACTGCCGTGGTGAACGCGGCCACGGCCTCGGCGTTGTGCGTCCAAGAGGCTCTTCAGGGCATGTCCCCCACCGAAGTTATTCCTAGGGGGATTACGGAGGTGTGGCGCTATCTGGAGGAGGTGCCTGCCGTCGTGGAGTGGATGAGGCGCTCAGCGTTCAGGCGCGGGGCCACCACAGCGTTGAGCTTGGGTCTTGCCCACTTCCCCGATGACTTCGACCTTGACGATGTGACGAGTGGCTATCCATAAAGGCGACCGACACGGTGGAGATGACAGAGGTGCTGAAGCTGACCACAAAGGCTGCCCCTTATGCCGATTGGGTCTTTGCGATGGGGGGTCTGCTGCCGTACCAGGAGACGGTGTTGGCGCCTGGCGACCCCGAGCCGGAGCATCGCGACATGAAGTCGGAGTAGCCCTTCCGGTCATTGTTGTCGAAGTCGCTGACGACGTACCCAACGAACCCGTGGCAGCCTTTTGTTCGCGTCAAGGGCGGTGGCGCTTAGGCCTGCGGAGTAAACAATGTAATTGTCCAAGTTGTGATGTATGCCAAGTGGCGAATGCTGTAAGATATTTTTGCAATATATGCCACAGGGAGTCGATCGACTCGTATTGCGACTAGGAATGTGTGGTGTGTTTTGTTTATGCATTGTTTTGATTGAGCAAGTCCCCGAGCGTGTCCACCCTTTAATGGGGTATAACTCGGTTGTATACTTTTGTGTATTGTTTTGTTTATGCATTGTTTTTATCCCTCCCATCTTCTGAGTGGCGAGTCCCCGAGCGCAAGTAGGATTGACTTATAAGCGAGTCCCCGAGCGTGGTGCCCGACCATATTGGTCATGCTCATGTTGCAGGTTGTGAGTTCGTTGTTTGTAACACGTATCCTCCCCTGGCCCGGAGAGCCAGTCGCTTGGCGAGTCCTAGGCAGCTCTCTTAGTTGGTGTGTTCCCGAGCCGTGTGGTGGTTCCCGTTTTGTGGAGTCCCCGTGCGTGGTACTTAACTGTTCGAGTCGCTTTGCATGAGGGTGGGAGGGACAGGTCGCTGTGAGAAGCGCGTACCGGTTGTCTTGGCCCGGTGGGCCAGTCGGGCTAGGCGACTCCAATGGCCGCTCCGGGTTGGCATTTTTCGTGGACGATCCAAGGACCGAATATTTCCGGTGCCCTTGTGTCGCACTACTTAGCCATGCCGGTCGCGTGACCAGAGGTTGACTTCCGTAAGTAGCGTATTGCTAGTATGTACGAGTGTGAGTGGCACAAAAATATGGCGAGTGGACACAATTTGTGCGATCCGAATGAATTTCATTATATATTCTAACTATAGAACTTTCTGAGGTGGTTTACATTCCATGGCCTCCCGACCTCCAGTTGGCCATCACCCCGTATGTCGATAAGGTAGTAGGCATCATTACCAAGGACTCGGGCTATGGCGAACAGCCCCTCCCATGGGGGGGAGAGTTTGTGCATGCCCTTCTTGTCTTGGGCCAGTCGTAGGACCAGGTCGCCTTCCTGGAAGGTGCGAGTTCGCACGCGGAGGCTGTGATAGCGGCGGAGTCCTTGCTGGTATATGGTGGTGTGGGAGCGAGACAGGTCGTGTGCCTCGTCGAGTTGATCGATGCTGTCTTGGCGGGCAACCTCGTTGGCCGCCTCGACATAGTTGGCGACTCGAGGTGAGTCATGCTCCAGGTCGGTTGGCATTACGGCCTCGGTGCCATACACCATGAAGAAGGGCGTAAATCTGGTTGAGCGGTTGACGGAGGTGCGAATCCCCCATATCACAGAGGGGAACTCGTCGACCCAACATCCTGGGGTGCGCTCGAGGGGCACCTGGAGTCGCGGCTTGAGCCTATTTAGGACGCTCTGGTTGGCGCGTTCTGCTTGGCCATTCGACTCCGGGTGAGCGACTGATGCGAGGTCGAGTCGGATGCCATGTTCTTCACAGAATTCCGCCATGCCCCCCTTGGAAAAGTTGGTGCCGTTGTCTGTTATAATGCTGTGCGGGTAGCTGTACCGGTAGATGAGTTCGTGTAGGAACTTGGTGGCCGTCTTTCCGTCGCACTTTTTTATCGGCTTGGCCTCGACCCATTTGGTGAACTTGTCGACTGCGACTAGGTGGTGAGTGAAGCCAGACGGGGCCTTCTTGAACGGCCACGTGATGGGGATGGTCTTGAGTGTCGAGCCAGGGAGGTGCGTCTGGTTGGCGTACTTCTGGCACCCGACGCATCGTTGGACAATGTTGGTGGCGTCGACGTGTGCGGTGAGCCAGTAGAAACCGTGCCGCATGGCCTTCGCGACTAGCGACTTGGCGTCGGCGTGATGGCCATTGTCGCCGGCGTGAATGTCCTGGAGGATCTTGCGGCCTTCTTCTGGCTGTACGCAGCGCTGGAACACGCCGGTTACGCTGCGTTTGTGGAGCTCTTCGTTGATGATGACGAAGGATTTGCAGTGGCGTATGATCATTTGCACCTCTATCCCATTGCTCGGTAGGAGTTTGTGTTCCAGGAAGGTGACGTATGGTGCTGTCCAGTCGCTAGGTACCACAACCATGGCGACTAAGGCCGGTTCTGGTTGCAGTGGGATCCCGACGTCGATCTCTTTTGGTGGATTGACCGATGGTTTGTGGATGATGTCGAGGAAGACGCCTACTGGTGGCGCTTGTCGGGTCCATCCGATGCGGGAGAGGGCGTCCGCCTCCTCGTTTTTGCGCATGTCGATCCATTTGACGGAGTAGCCGTCGAAGTGTCCCCCCAACTGATCGAATGCTTCGCGGTACGCGGTCATTGTTGGGGAGACAGCATCGCACGTCCCAGTGACTAGGTCGGAGTCGCCATAGCATCGTAGGCGGTTGACGTTCATCTCCTTAGAGGCTCTCATGCCGTGAAGGAGGGCCTCATATTCTGCCATGTTGTTCGTGCAGGGCTTGAAGTTGAGGTGGAGGACGTAGCGGAGCTTATCTCCTTTGGGGGAGGTCAGAATGACCCCAGCCCCTATGACGTCGACGTTCTTGGAGCCGTCGAAATGGAGCGACCAGTAGTGGAGGTACGGGAGCTTCTCTGGCCGCTGTGCTTCTTCCCAGTCTGCAAGGAAATCAACTAGGGCTTGTGACTTGATCGCTTTGCGGGGCTTGTATTTGATGTTGTGGATGCCGATTTCGACGGCCCACTTGGCGACTCGCCCGGTCACCTCGCGATTGCGTATGATGTCCTGAAGGGGCACGGAGGAGACCACCGTGATTGGGTGCTCCTGGAAGTAGTGTGGGAGTCGTCGTTGTGCTCGGAATACCGCGTACACCAGTTTTTCGTATTGCGGGTAGCGCTATCGTGAGTCCGTTAGGACTTCGCTGATGTAGTAGACGAGGCGCTATATGGGGTACTCCTTGCCCTCTTCCGGTCGTTCGACGACCATCACGGCGCTGACAACTCGAGTAGAGGCCGCGACGTAAACCAGCATTAGCTCTTTGTCGAGTGGCATAGTAGTGGTGCCGCGAGTAGCACTTCTTTGAGCGCTTTGAGTGCGTCGTCGGCCTCCTCGTCCTATTGGAATGTGGTGTTCTTGCGCATCAGGCGGTAGAGGGGCATTGCCTTCTCGCCTAGTCAGGGGATGAAGCGACTGAGGGCCGCGACTCGCCCTGCCAACTTCTGGACATCGCGCAGGCACTCGGGTTTCCCGAGTGGCGCGATGGTGTCGATCTTGGTGGGGTTGGCTTTGATGCCTCGCTTGGAGACTATATAACCCAGGAGTTTTCCGGTGGGGACACTGAAGGTGCATTTTCCGAGGTTCACCTTGATGTTGTACCTCCGCAAGTTTGCAAAGGTTTTGGCTAGGTCGGCGAGCAGGTCGTCCTGCCGGGTGGATTTTACCACCACGTCGTCGATATAAACGTGAATGTTGCGGCCAATTTGGCTCGCTAGACACTCCTGCATGCACCTCTGGTATGTGGCGTCTGCGTTCTTGAGGCCGAACGTCATGGCCGTGTAGCAGAATGCGCCGAATGGCATAATGAACGCCGTCCTCTCCTCCTCTTGGACCGCCATCTTGATCTGGTTATAACCAGAGTAAGCGTCGAGAAAGCACAGTTACTCCGATCCCGCGGTCAAGTCGATGATCTGATCGATGCGCGGTAGGACGAACTCCTACTTTGGGTAGGCGCTGTTGAGGTTGGTGTAGTCGATGCATATTCTCCATGTGTTGTTCCTTTTTAGAACCAGGACTGGGTTTGCCAGCCACTTGGAGTACTTGATTGGCCAGATGAAGCCTGCGGCTTGCAGGCGCTGAACTTATTTGGCGATTGCTCGACGACGCTCTTCATTGAAGGGCCGTAGCGCCTGCTTTACTGGTCGCACTTTGGGGTCGGCGTTGAGTTTGTGCTCAGCGAGTTCCCTCAGGACACCTGGCATGTCAGATGGCTTCCATGCGAAGATGTCGCGGTTCTCACAGAGGAACCCGATGAGCGCGCTTTACTATGCGGGGCTCATGTACGCCCCAATGGTGACCGTCTGGCTAGAGTCGCTTGGGACGAGCTCGACGGTGCGGGTGTGTGTGGTTGCCTCGAACATGGAGTTCGTGGCGGTTGGTTTCTTCAGGATGGTGGGGTCGTCCTTGTTGATGTTGCCCGCGTATTTTGCGAGCTCATCCACATGGTCGGTCTCTGGAGCGATGATGGCGCCGGCGAGCTCGGCGCCTTTGTCCTCGCATTCCACGGCCATGTCAGGGTCGCCGTGGACGGTGATGATGCCGCTTGGCCCGGGGAGCTTCATCATGTTGCAGGCATAGTGTAGAGTCGCCATGAACTTTGCAAATCCCTGGTGGCCCAGGACGGAGTGGTAGGGGCTGCGGAAGTTCAGCAGCTCGAACACGATTCTCTCTGTGCGGTAGTTTGCTGGAGTGTCGAAGGTGACTGGCAGCGTCACTTTCCCGATCGGGTACGCCTTCTGGCCAGGGACGATGCCGTGGAAGGTCGTCAGTGTTGGCTCAATGGCTGCTTCTGGGAGCTGGAGCCTTTTGAACGGGTCGAGGTACAAGATGTTGATGGAGCTCCCACCGTCCATTAGTGTCTTGGGCAGCCAGTAGTCGGCCACCTTGGGCCTGACTACTAGGGCGACTCGCCCTGGGTATTCGATCCTTGGCGCATGGTCCTGGCGACTCCAAGTGATGCTCTGCTCGGACCAGTTTAGGAAGCGAGGGATGTCGACCTATGTCACCGCATTGACGGCGACCACGCGGGCGAGCACCTTCTTCTCGCGCTTGGTGCCAAGTCCGGTGAAGGTGTGTAGCGAGCCGACGGCGGTGCCGAAGCCGCCGCTATTCCCGTTGTCCCGAGGTGGGTTGTTGTTTGGGTCCTCCCTTGCTCGTCTCTCCTTCTCAATCTCTTTGAGAGAGAGGCAATCTGCGGTGGTCTGGGTGGCGGGTTTTCCCTCCCTGCTATGGTAGATGTAGGGCTGATTGAGCAGGGCGGCAGGGTCGAATTTCAGCCTCGTCGCGTTGTTGGTGCGGTAGTTCCCGCTGTCGCGGTAGTTTCCTCTGTCGCGGCGGTAGTTCTTGGAGTCGCGCTGGCCGTAGCCGGCGTTGGCGACGAAGTCGACTCGCCCGTCCGTGCGGCGCTTGCCGGTGATGCGGGTGTTGCTGTAGCACATGTCGCGTAGGCGCCCGCTGTGGTGGATGCTAGTGCGGCGTCTTCCTCCGGACTCGTCATCGTAGTCTTGGTTGGGGTCCTCCTCCGCATAGCGCTTGGCGATCTCGAGAAGGTCGGGGATGTTGTCGAGCGTCCGGTAGACCCTCTTGATCTTGGCGACTAGCGGTTCGTACTCGCACGCGTTCTTGAAACAGTGCATCACCATGTCTGGGTGGATGTCGGAGGCGTTTATCCATAGCTCTTGCCATCTTTGGGTCCAGCGGCGAGTCAACTCGCGTTGTCCCTGGATGCATCGCTCTAGGTCCTCTATGGTGGTGGCGCGGGTGTAGGAGCCCTCGAAATGCCTGACGAAGGCGTCCCGCATTTCTTCCTAGGAATCGATGTTGTCGGCGGGGAGCGTGTTGATCCACTGTCGCGTCGCACCCTCCCTCATCAGGGGGAGGTAGCGAGCGGCGAGCAGGTCGATGTGGCCTGCGATTCCCATTGCCATGAGGTATGTGTCCAGCTAGACAGCGGGGTCGTACGTCAGGTCATACTTCTCGATCTCCTTGGGGGCCTTGAAGTTGGCGGGGTATTTTTCCCCACGAATCATTGGTCTGAAGCATTGCGGCCTGACTCGACTGGGCGAGCCTCTTGGTTCCGGGTCGCCGCGGTTGGTGAGGGTGTGCCGCAGGTCGTTGGGCTGGCGTGACCGCCACGCCTGGTTGTTGATGATGTTCGTTTGGGCATCGAGGGGCTTCCCGTTGGCAGCGACCGTGTTGTTCGCCGGTCGCGGCTCGTTGGTTGACAGCGCGGGATTGGCGGCCCGTGGTTTGTTCGCCAGGGGATGGGGTGGTGGGCAAACTAATGCGTTGGCCACGGTGGGGTGGCCGCTTGATGCCGCCCTACTTGCTGATGAGCGGGAGTACATCCGCCCCCGCGGGTCGACTCTCGCGGCTTGTTGCTCGACGGCCCTGACGAGTCGGGCCTTGGCGTACTAGATCTGTAGCGCGTCGTCGCCTTGGACGTCAAGGTTGGTGATCGCGGCGTCGGCCGCGACGACATTGTCCATCGGGGTGGAGTATAATGGTAGCCCGTTGGCGTCACAGTCTTGAGGCGAGATGATGATCCGTGGTTGGTCCGACAGGGGCATGCGGCCCATGGGTGGTGGAGGGGCCCCGGTTGCCGGTGCGCCAGGTGGTGGTCTCATGGAGTTGCTTCCGCCTGGTGGCGCATTCTCGCAGTATTCGCACTCGGCGGCACGAGCAGGGTCGCTTTTGTCGTTGAAGTTCAGGACGCGGCCCTGGATGTTGGAGTTCAGGTGGGTCCTGATGGGGCGTTGGTGATAGAGCGACAGCTCCCGCGCCGTCTCTCGTTCGAGGCGGTATTTCTCACGCTCGGCGAGTTCGTTGCGTTGCGCCTCCGTGAGTCACAGGCGGGCTTGCTCCACCTCCGTGGCCGTCGCAGTCGGCGGGATCGGCATGGAGAACGGATCTGGCGGGGCGGCCGTGCTGCCCGCCATGTAGATCGCGTTGAAGCGATTGGATCTGGCGCAAAAATCCTCAGGGGACTCCGAGCCGGAATCCGAGTAGAAGATCCCCACGATGGAGGGGTCCTCGAAGTCCTCGGAGTTGGAGACTCGCGAGATGGAGTCCTCCCGTTATGCGGCGGTGATGGATCCGTCGACCGATGCAGGGGTCGCAGAGTCGGCGTCGTTGTTTAGGGCGTCGTTGTTGGTGGCGGCGTTAGTCTCGACCGCGTCGCTGGCGGCCGAGTCGTACTTGGTGACGAGGCTCCTGATGGAGCGGACCTGCTCCTCCGAAAGCAGATCGCGGTGTGGCGGCGATCCGCCGATGACCTCCATTGCAGCTAGGTCGATCGCGCCGGTGAAGCCGACGAAGAGGTTGATGGAGCCGACCGTCATCACCGCGCCGTGAGTGACCGGTCGTGACACCGGGATGTAGCTGCTGGGCAGGATCTGTAAGATCCCGCCGATCACGATCATGCGACCGGTGGCGAGCGGCCGATCGATCGGCGAGTAGGGTCTCGCCATAGAACTCAGGACAGTCCTGCTATGCCCCACGGTGGGCGCCACTGTCGTGGAAATGGCCACGGCAGTTGCTGCCACTGGCAGCGATTGAGTGTTTCGTGAGGAAGAGTTGGTGGCCATCTGCGGTGCGAAATGGGGCGGATACACATGGGTTTACCCAGGTTCGACCCCCCGGAGGGTAAAGACCTACTCCTGGTAGATTAGATTATTGGAGAGCGAGTTACAGGGGTGGCGAGCTCGGCGGCTATGCAGCGAGTCGCTTGAGGGGGTGTATGATGGAACGTAAATCTCTAGGATACCCTAGGGAGGTTTATATATGAGGCACCTTGCTAGGGTTTACAAGTTATCACCGAACAAGATAAGGATCTAGAGGTTTTGACCTAATCTGACTTGGCTTCTGTTACACTCCTGGGCCTCCAGTCGCCAGTTGCTGGGCCGTTCCTTCCTTTGTAGTCTAGTTGCCGTCTTTCGGACGCACTCGCAGGCCCTTCGGCCCAATCGGAATGTCCTGCTAGGCATACCCCCTTCGGTATATCCCCATCAATTTTACTTACGATTCCCATGTTTTATGAGTTTTCAAGGTTCCTAGCTGACCTCGTCCACTTGTTGAATGACTTTATGTCGATGTATCGAACAAAAGGTAAAATTTGAACTACAAGCAATAAATTGAAGGTTGGTTTGAAAGTTTTATGTAAAAAGATTTTGGGGGTACCCATTGAGCGGTCAATTAATATATCAGTTGAGACTGTTCCCCTTCTAGCTACTAAGATTTTGCATCTTGAAAATTTTGAACCCCTTTTGAAAATGATCACATGAAATAAGGAGAGAGGGGAAATGATTTTTCTATTCTCTATGGTCAGCACACAAGTTTGAGGTGCACCTTAGGCTTAAAGATACATTATAGTTTCCACTATGTATAAGGTGAACCTTAGCAGATGCCACATAGTAGGCCTTATTAAGGTATGCTTTTTATCTATATCAACTACTATAATGGAGCAGTTTTGAATTGGATCCATATATAGCACCAATCCTGACCATTGGGCTGTTAGATCCAATGGTTTAGAGCAGCTCGATTCAAGTTGAATAGTACCTAGAGCAAACTCCACCATGTTCTAGAACCATCATGTCACCAACCCCAAAATTTCAAAGCACAGTAGGTTGTATTCTCAATATGTGTAGATAGTTATTATTAATAGACTTAATTTATGCATTTTGGGGGTGGTAACATGATGGTTCTAGAACATGGTGGAGTTTTCTCTAGGTCTGTACTCCCTCCGTCCCAAAATATAAGGCTCCTAAGGATTGGTCAAAAGTCAAACCTTATTAACTTTGACCAAATATTTAGAAAAATATATCTACATCTACAATATTGAATGGACATATTAAGAAAATATACTTTATGGTGAATCTATTGATATTCATTTAGTATTATAAATTTTTATATTTTTGAGTTCATGGTCAAACTTAAAAAATGTTGACTTTTGACTAATCCTTAGGCGCCTTATATTTTGGCGGAGGGAGTACTATTCAACACGAATCCAGTTGCTCTGAACCATTGGATCTAACTGCCCAACGGTCATGATTGGTGCTATGGATCCAATTCAAAACTGCTCCACTATAGTAGTAGAGAGAATACAGCCTATTGTGCTATGAAATTTTGGGGGTGGTGACATGATGGTTCTAGAACATGCATGGTGGAGTTTGCTCTAGGTACTATTCAACACGAATCGAGCTTCTCTGAACCATTGGATCCAACAGCCCAACGGTCAAGATTGGTGTAACATCCCAAAACTTTAATCCAAGGTATTAAGTTCCAAATCATCAAAATTAGGGTTAACAAAAACTTTTCCAATTAAAATTATTAAAGCATTCATATGGGTGTGCATTTAAATAGGAGTGGTTTTGAATTGCCATGATTTAGTGATCCATTGCTTGTAAAATGATTCTTAGGTGAAATAAACATCATCTAGATCATTCCCAAACAAATTCCAAAGAAAAAAATCAAAATGAATAAAAGAAAGAAATGGTCATTTGTGCCATTTTAACTACCATGCCTTCTTTGGCTTTTTCTAGGACTCAATTCTTAACAGAAATAAATATAGATCTTTGCACCCCTTGCTAGTACATGTAATAATATACCAAGGCACACTTTGTGATCTGCCAAAAACTTTCAAACACTAATTTTAAATGACAATTGAAAATTGAATCTAGTATAGGTATCAAGATCACCCTATTTCAAAAACAACTCAAATGAGCTCCATTTTCAAAACCCAAGCAACCACAGAAGCTTAAGCATGTGTGTAGCAAACCCACAAAAATTCATCCAAAAATTCCAAACTTGATTTCTTTTGGCCATTTTCACAAACACTTGGTGGACAGAATTCAAACAAAACACAAAACACTATTTGGAGTAGTGTTTGAACCAAATTGGTTCCCCATTTTGCAACCGCAGCCAACCCATACACTCCCCTGCCCCTCACTAGCCTAGCCACTCACTGTGCCACGACCAAATGGTCATGGCCATTAAGGCCGAGCCCCCATTTGGGCACCTCACCAGCGACAGCACGCCATAGCCAACGCTAGCGCCATCCACCATGTCTAGGAGGTAGCCCATGGTCCACCTCCACCGCCCAACCAGCCCCAGCCCGAGGACAGCGACCAGAACGGCCAGGAACCGCCACGCCCGGAGACTGTCGGCCATGTCGATGCCTCCCGCAGAGCGCGCCTTGTCCCCACACAGCCAGACCTCGCCTCGCTCCAGCCGCCCGTATACACGATACCCACTGGCCTAGAAAGCTAACGGACACGCCCTTTCCCCTGACCGTGCACCGTAGTCGCCGGCCGCCATGAAACTCGCCGTCGGTAGAGACTTAGTGCGCGCCGCGCCATTCACTGCCCCCGACCGCAAACCACTACACACTCACCGTCGTGACCCTCTCCCGAGGGACCGCCCACCGTCCTAGCGCACCGCCCACGCCTCTAGCTCGCTGTGCTGTCGTCACCGGCGAGCACCGCCCATGCTTATCTGCTGCTTAGCCGTGCCTATAAAAGGAGCCCTTCCCCGCACCAACTACTCACACACCTCTCGCTGGAGCCGCTCAAGCCTGGGTTTGCCGAAATTTGGTCGGAGGAGCCCACTACAGAGGAGGAGAAGGCGTCATCGATTTTGGCCACCCCAGGAGCTGCCGCGACCACCCCTGAGTCCGTCATCGATAGCATATTCGATCGCCCCATCGCCGCAGTAGCTAGAGCCCTGGTACCCCCGCTGAGCACCCCCACCGAGCTGCTAGGGTTAGTTCCCGCTGGCGAACTGTTCGCCGGAGACAACACTCCTCAGCCGTAGATCTCCCTTCTAATCTAACGGCCCACATCGCCCCGTACAGCTTCGCATGTAAAGAGCCGCTGACCGGTGGACCCCCCTGTCAGCTGTTCTCTGCGCCGCGCGTGCAACGCCACTGGCCGGCCCGTTTTCTTTCCCGCACGACCCATTTAATTCAAATTTAGATTTTTCTAATTTAGTTTGAACCTAGTTCTGTCCCTTAGTTTGAAAATCAATTCAGAGAGATCTACATATCCAAATGGAGTGATTCCAATTGTGTTAGAAAGCTACTGAAAAGATCTACCCAAGCCCGCTGTATTTAATTCATTTAGAGTTATATATCTATCCTAGTAGAAATAACAAAATAGAAGCTTTTGCACATTCAAACATTTTTATAAAATCAACCAAATTAGCTTTTGAGTTGATTCCAACTCTCAAAAACCACATTTCACCATACCTATCTGAATATGTAATAATATTTAGGTTTACATGTAGTGAATTTGGACTAGTACAGAAATAATGCTATATAGGCATTTCTAGTCAATTTAAATCATTAAATAATAAACTTAAACTTAAATAAATATGATCCAACCCTTAAATCACATTCCCACATGTTAGAACATGTGGTGATGACATGTGTGCACATGATACCATATTTTAAGTGGTGAATATTCAATCTTAGTTAATTTTTTTAATGACTAGAAATTACTTTTCTTAAATAAAAATAATGAAACTAGTTAATAAAACTTGTGATGCTGGTGATGATAATAGATCATCAAATGTGTGCCTTAGAGTGCTAATTAGACTAGTTAAGTATTGTTTGGTGATTGTGTAGTCCATATGTATTCATAGACGATAGTACCGACCAAGCTTTCGAGGAGGAGGAGTTCTATCAAGAGGAGGAAGAAAACTTCAACCACTGCACTACACAAGGCAAGCCACCATTAAAAATGCAAGCTAAAACTTGCAAGTATAATGCTTAGCAAGCTTGAATTAATCTAGATGGTTTAAGAAAAGATGCTTTAGGCATGCTTTGGTTATACCACTTTGACTATTACTTACCCCAAGTATTATTTCCAAGCTTTACTTCCTTTACTTTACCCAAAGTTCTTCACTGGTTTTGAAGGTAGCATAAAGAGTATAAAACTTGACCTATTTAGATAACTTTAGGTGTCATTCTATGGCATGAGATTGATCCCACCTTTCCACCTTAGTGAGCACTCTTAACTTAGTTGTTTAGAGTTAGCTAAAAACATGAGTCACTTTAGATGGGAGCACTTGGTGAAAATGAATTATGAAAACCTTGGAATGATGAGTCATTCTACTGAGATGTTTTGACATGTGTGATAAACACAAATGGTTTATGATGATGAAAATGTTGAGGCATGAGCCTTGACCCTTTTACAAAACTGATGGTTGGATTCGGATGCGATACCATTCTAAATTTACCGTACAATCACAATACCAAAATTGGGTAAGGCTTAGCCGGAAGTTTATATGCATTAGTATGAGTTCCATCGCGGGAGAGGTTTGAGCTGAGGCTACCTCTCAATGTTGTCCACCTATGTAGTGCCCAAGATGATAGATGGTCATGGTTGGGAGGCCATGCTCATAGGTGAGGTGCTTATACTAGGGTGTGTAAAGGAAAGGTTATGTTTGATTATCTACATACTAAGTATGATGATTCAGGGTTACCCCTAACAGATGTATCGAATCTTGTGGTGAAAGTGTACCACCTCTGCAGAGTGTCAAACTATTCGAATAGCGGCGTCCACGGTTATGGACAGTTGATGGCCATACTGTTTCGTAGTCAGATGTTTTCAAAATAACTTATGAAATGACTGATCGAATCTTGACTTGATCACAACAGGGTTGCGACTATGACATTATCTTCCCCACTTAGGTGATTCTAGAACTTTATTTTATCTTTCTTTGCTTCTGAAATCACCTTAGGTTTCAAACTTAACTTGATAGTTAAACTTAGAATTAGCACTTTAATTTAGAACTATACTACTTGTTAGTGGTAGTTTGTGTGTACTTAAAGAGTACTCATGGCTTTTGTCCCTGGCTATTCTCATGGCCAGACTATGAAGGATACTACCAAGATGATGGCCAGCAGGACGGCTATGATAACTAGGACTATTTGCCTTCGTCAGCATTGCTTGTGCCCCTGAAGATGGACCCCACTTCTACGCTTATTATTTATTTCGCTGCTTATTGTATTAAGACTGGATCATGAGATCCTTATTTGTGTAAGATCTTATTTATGGTTTGTAATGGATGATGTACTGTGATATCCAATCTATTATGTCTCGCAAAAATGGTAATCCTTGGATTGCGATGAATGACATAACAGGCATCTAGGATTGAAAATCCGGGTATTGACAATTCGTGTTATGGATCCAATTTAAAACTGCTCCACTATAGTAGTAGAGATAGAGATATCTTATCTTACCACTATATAGTGTACGAATAACTCTGAATATTAACTGTTGGATCAAGACTCGTGAATCCCAACATTTCTAGCCGTTAGATCTTCTTTTCCATTCTAGCATCCAAAAGATTCTATTGATTGTCTTCAGCATAATGAATGCTATGCACAAACCTCAAAACACACTTCTCCATCATACTAGAATCTTCTCCCTCGTAGCTAATAATAGTTGACTTCTACATGATCTTATCTTATCTTATCTTACCATTATATTGTGTACGGATAACTTTGAATGTTGACCTTTGGATCAAGACTCGCGAATACCAGCATTTCTAGCCGTTGGATCTTCTTTTCCATTCTAGCATCTAGAATATTCTACTGATAGTCGTCGGCATAATGAATGCTATGCACAAACCTCAAAACACACTTCTCCATCACACTAGAATGTTCTCCCTTATTTCTCTAGAACATGTTATCAAAAATATCATGTGTTAGGTAGCTAATAATCTTTGACTTCTACATGATGATAGAAAGTACAAGGACAAAATATACACCCATACTTTATAGATGTTGATCAAATTTATAATTTTTTGTGCTTTACCTATTATAATTTCATATAGTGATGATATGTCATATGTTTAGTATCTGAGCCTTATTAAGGTGTGCTTTTTAAACAATGCGGGAGTAGTACGTATATTTCTTTGCTTAGACATATGGTCACCTCTGTCCACACACTGTACATGCTGAGAGAATAAAACATTCGAAGGGGAAGAGGGCAGCAGCGAAGAGAAGTTGAAGGCGGTTCCATGTCAGAGCAAAGTTATGATGAGTTTATGACACGTGGTACTCCTACGACCTTATAGTGTACACTCTACTAGTAGTAAATTTCAGGACCTATGCACGCAAAACAAATCGTGTTTTTTCTCTCTCCTTCCCTATGCTCCATCTCTGCTCCCCTTTCCCCTCGCGCACCGTTCCGGCTGATCTCTCTCCCCTTGTCGATACCGTGGCGCGGTGCACGCGTGCCTTGGTACGGAGGCTCTGTGTCTCTGGCGTGTTTGACAGCTGCACGTTGGTGTGGAGTAGGGACGAGGAGTACATAGGAAGGAAACCACTTTGGTCCTTGGCGACAGAAAAATTCAACTTTTTCCAGTTTTCGAAATTTCCACTTGCTTCCCAAACATCAGGAGGGAAGGTTATTCAAAAGATCGGCCAAAAATCGGGAAGGAAAGCAATTTTGAACCCATTTTGAACATTAACCCTTTGATCATGACTAGAAAATCGAAACTTTGAACATTGACCGTTGGATCAAGACTAGCAAATCCAAACTTTGCTAACCGTTGGATCTTCTTTTCCATTATTAGCATATAGAAAGATTCTACCGATAGTGTTTAGCACAATGGACACTAGTATGCGCAAACCTCAAAACACACACTTCATTGCTCAGTTTCATGGTCCTTGTGCTAAATGCATGCATGGACTTGGATGAAATTTTCATTTTTTTATGAGGTCCTTGATGTAATTTGTACTTCCATTGACCATCTTAACTCTCAAGCACCTCTATCCTATGAGACCAACCATTAGATCGGCCATTCGTGGTACTTCTTATATTATCTTTAACTTGTCTTATCTCTTACAATACCATACCACCATTGTATAGTGTACGAATTAACTTCGAACATTGACCGTTGGATCAAGACTGGCGAATCCAAATATTGCTAACCGTTATATCTTCTATTTTCCCTTAGCATCGAGAAAGATTCTATTGATAGTCTTTAGCACGAAGAACGCCAGTATGCGCAAACCTCAAAACACACACACTTCATTATTCAGTTTTAGGGTCATTGTGTTAAATGGATGGACTTGGATGCAATTTTCATTTTTTATGAGGTCCTTGATGTAAGTTGTACTTCCATCGACCGTGTTAACTCTCAAGCACCTCTCTCCTACGAGACCTACCATAGTTAAAAGAAAATGCAACCACCCCAATTATCACACAAACTGGACCAATGGTTTCTTATACGTAATGCCCAAAATTTTAGTACTAGGATTTTTCAAGCTTAGCAAACTTTGCACACTTCAGTGACTTCTTGTCGATTTAACGAAATTAGGTAAAACTTGAGCTACAAGTAAGCGCGATAGATTGGTCTTGAATTAAATGTATTTTCGTATGTAGATGGGTGCATCTTCTTCTAGTAAACAATGTCGTCGATGTGAGTTTCTAAATATGAGGAAAGAAAATCCTCAGTTTTCCGAGTGATGACTGGTACGTTGTAAACATATCTATAAATTTTTATGTTCCATGCTTTGTTTATATCTAACTTTTTATGTTTTGTCCACACTTTGGAGTATTTTTAAACACTTTGTGGGACTAACCTATTAAAAAGATGCCATACTGCTAGTTGCCTGTTTTCTGCTATTTTTGGATCCCGGAAATTCAAAAAATCAATATTCTCAGAATTGGACCAGACAAAAGCCAAAGTCGATATTTTACTAGAAGACACACGGAGCCAGAAGACGAGAAGGAGAGGGGCCACAGGGTGGCCACACCACCCCTAGGCGCGGGTCACCCTAGCTGCGTCAGGGCATGGTGTGGGCCCCCTGGCCAGCCACCAACCTTTCCTCTTTCGCCTATATATGCCTCCCGATGCAAAAACCCTAAATCGTCAAGCCTCCAGCCACGAAAAGTTCTGCAGCTCTGCTACCACCGAGGGGGAGATTAGTGGGACAAAAAGTCTCTATTCTGGCACCCTGCCGGGACGGGGAAGTGCCCCCAGAGCCATCTCCATCGATCTCCACCACCATCTCCATCGCCGTTGCTGATTCCAATGATGAGGAGGAAGTAGTTCTCCTCCGGGGCTAAGGGTTCTACTGGTAGCTATGTGTTCATCTCTCTCTCTATGCATGATCATATTGTGATCATGAGCTTTGTAATAAGTAGATCTACCTTGCTACGCAAGTGCTCTAATAGATCTATGGTCTCCCCATGTGTGTGAAGTTGATAGTGTGCACACTATGGTGGCACTTAGGCTAGAGATTACAAATACTTGTTATGAGTTATATTTGGAGTTGGATGTCTTTATGAAATTGTGGTATTTGTTGGACCCATCTAGTACTCAAGGTGACAGTGTGGGGTTATCTAGATGGGAAAGATGAACTTTGAGGTGTGCTGTTATAGCCCTACCATGGATTAGAGTGTCCAACCGGAGAGTAGTTCCACGTAGTATCATAAAGAAGAATATATTTATATGAGAGTGTTCACTAGTGAAAGTATGATCCCTAGGCCTTGTTTCTAAGCATTGAAACACCGTTTGCAATTAGATATGTTACATGTTTGCTTGCTGCTATATTTATTTAAGTTTTCCTTTAGTCTTTTCCCACGTCAACCACACGCCATCAAGCTATTTTCTAGCACCGTTACCACTTATAACTATCTATACCACTTGTATTTCACTATCTCTTCGCCGAACTAGTGCACCTATACACCTGACAAGTGTATTGGGTGTGTTGGGGACACAAGAGACTTCTTGTATCTTGATTGCAGGGTTGCTTGAGAGGGAATACCTTTGACCACTTCCTCCCTAAGTTCGATAAACCTTTGGTGATCCACTTAAGGGAAAACTTGCTACTGTTCTACAAATCTCTGCACTTGGAGGCCCAACAACTGTCTACAAGAATAGAAGTGCGTAGACATCAAGCTATTTTCTGGCGCCGTTGCCGGGGAGGTAAGGTAAAAGGTACTCCCTCTCAAGCTACTTGGAGTGCTCGAAGTTATTACCTTTAGATTCTACAATTTTGTCTTTTTGTTTCTTGTTTTCACTAGTTAGGCTTAATGGAAAACAACAACAAAATTAGAGAGCTTTTTAGTATTTTTCCTAATGTAGAACATGAATTGTCTGAAAAGAAAATTAAAAAAACCATGGAACTTTCTTTGCATGCTAATAGTAATGTTATTAGTATGAATCTTTTGAACACCTTTGTTACTAATGCTATGGAAACGTCTAAGCTTGGGGAAGTTAGATTTTATGAAAATGATCGATTTAGTTCCCCAGCTTTAAAGAAGAAAATTTGCTCTGATGATACTTTATCTCCCATACCTGTGTTATTTTAAATCCACATACTGAAAGCATCCGTTTTAAAATACATATAAAAATTGTTGAACGTGTTATGAATTATTTTGGAGATGGAACTGTCCATCCTGGTGATCATTTACTCTTTATACATGAATTATGTGAGTTGTTCAAGTGTGCAGGTATTTCAAAGGACCAAGTTAAGAGGAATCTATTCCCTTTATCACTTAATGGCAAAGCAAGAGAGTGGTATGAGCTATTAGATGATCCACATCATTTGGAGTGGAAGGAACTTGAATCTCTCTTTTACTCTAAATTTTATCCTCCTCATGAAATTCAGAAAGTGAATGACATTTATAATTTTCATCCACATGATGGAGAAAGTATTGCCCAAGCATGGGGGATATTAAATCACTAATTCTCAAATGTCCCATTCATGAGCTCCCTAGTAATATTGTTATTAATAATTTTTATGCAAGGCTTTCAGGACATTAGAAGGACTATCTAGATACATGTTTAGAGGGATCCTTCACAAGTAAGGAGGTCAAAGCTAAGTGGGATCTTCTTGAAACAATTCAAAGCAATACCGAAGATTGGGATAACAATAAAGGTAAAGAACTAGGTATAAACTATTAGTATGATTGCATTAAGTCTTTCGCTGAAACTGCTGATTTTCAAGAGCTTAGTGCTAAATATGGTCTTGATCCTCAAATTATTATTGATTGTTTTAGATCCTTTTATTCTCATATGAATGCTCCTAGATAAAAATGGGATATGTATCATGAGCCTTTTAAAGACACTTGCATGGAAAATGACACTGTTATTAATGATAGCAATAAACATGCTCAAACCTCTGAAAGTAATATTTCTTATAAGCATGTTAATTTTTGTGGAATAAATAGACCTTGTGAGAATAATCAAATTGAATAATAATATTGTATCACCCACAGGAATGAAAAAACTAGAACGTGGTATAGGGCTCTAAATGATCTTGGTAAAAAAGTTTGTGCCCTCTATCCTTTTATTTGTGAACTTTGATTTGAAGTGGGTCATTTCAATTTTCAATGCTCAGGCCATAATAATAGCCCTTCTAATCCAATGAGTACCGCAAGTTTGTATTGTGACGACATGATCACTCCTAATCAGCATGATGAACTTACATTATTTTTGGGGTGTGAAGAGTTATCAAGAAAAACTTCGTTGGTAGATATGAGTGCTTTTGGTATTAATAGTGTCATGATGGTTGTCATATTTATTGTGTTGATAACTGCCACACAAATACTTACATACAAAATATTATAAATGATGAGATTTTACCAAAATATGACAGGACTAATAAGTGTTTTGTTCTTATTAATGAAAAGGAGGAATCCTCCAAAGTTTCTTCTATTGTCTCTAACAATAAACCAGGGTATATGGAGAAGCTTCATTTCATGCCTCTCCCTCCTAAAGAGAAGAAGGAAAAGAAGAAGAGGAGGAGTAAAAGGAGAGAGGAAACGGTATTTTCCCCTAAGCATGTTGCTCTTATTATAGTTTTTGATGAGTCTGAACTCGATGATGTTCCTATGCCTATTACCTATAGTAGTGATCATGATCGGGAAAAGCACACTACTTTTGATATTGATAATCTCTTCGGTACCAATCCTGAAAATGATGATGTTAATAATTGATGCACTATTAGTACTATTCATGTTCCTCCCAATGATGATATGTTTACAAATGAACAAACTTTGGAACATAACTATTATATTGCTTATGATGATGTTATACCTCCAATATATGATGATTACAATGATGAATATGATATTTTCAGCCCACCTACTATTGAGGAGAAAATTAATTATGATTACAACATGCCTCCTATATTTGATGATTATGGTGATGAGAATAATAATGATAGCTATTTTGTTGAATTTGCCCCCACTACAATTAATAAGAATGACTATGTTTACGTGGGGAGTATTAATTCTTTTATGCATGTGGCTCATGATAAGAATGTTTCATGTGATAGTTATATTGTTAATTTCATTCATGATGCTACTAAAATTTATTATGAGAGAGGGAAACATGGTTTTATGCATCTCAATAATATTAAGTTTCCCCTCTTTATGTTGAAAGTCTTGAAGTTGCACTTATTTTGCTTTACTATGCCTGTTGCTTTGTGCTTTCATGACTTGTTTATTTACAAGATTCCTATACATAGGAAGTGGGTTAGACTTAAATGTGTTTTGAATTTTCTTCTTGATGCTCTCTTTTACTTCAATTCATATTTCTTATGTGAGCATCTTCTCAAACCATCATGCCTAACTTAAATGCATTAAAGAAAAGTACTTATTGGGAGATAACCCAAATTTTTTAGATGAGTCTTGGAAGTTATTGCTTCAGTAGTAACCTATCCTTATCCTTTTTACTTGCTTTTTGTGCCAAGAGTAGCCTCTAATGAGAGAGTAGTAATGCTTGGGAAAGTTGTTGTCCCGAAACTGATTTTTGTGCTTCACTGTAAAACTTCGTGTAAAATCTATGTACGTTATTTTGAGGCGTGCATTTTTGTGCTTCTGCCCCAGGTTGTTATCTAACTTTCGTTAGTTCAACACGTTTCGATTTGAGCAACAGAAGGTCTTCTAAAAAATTGGTTTTTACCTGCTGGTCTGTTTTGACAGATTTCTGCCATTATTTGCAATTGCTTCTTGTTGGTTCCTTTTTGGGTTCTCTTTGGGGAATTGAGCTTTTTGAGGGAAGTGTTTCAGTAGTTTTTGTTTTAATGGAAGTTTTATTGGTGTTCAAACTGAACCTAAAGACTTATTATCTTGAGTGCACTAATGTTGCTAATAAAGATTGTGTGAAGTTTTGTATGAAGAAAAAAGATTCAGGTGTATGGAGAAACTGATGTAATGAGATGAAGAATGGACTAAAGCTCGAGCTTGTGAATGCCACGCATGTCACCCCAAGAAATATCCAACAAGTACAAGCGTCAAAGCTTGGGGATGCCCAAGGCATCCCCTTCTTCATCAATAAAAATTTCAGGTTTCTTCCAAACACTTCATTTTTATTATTTCATGCACAGTTGTGTTGTTCTTGGAGCGTCTTCTTTTTTGTTTTCATTTTTTTTTAGTTTGCATTGTTTTCTTAGTTGACTGAATAAATTGGTTGGACCCCCTCATTCATACATTGGTTTTCAAATAGTTTGGTTTGGATTGGAATAGAGTAGGAAAGTTCACGCTTAAGTGGTAAAGAGAGCTTGTTTTTGACTGTGGCATATGCTTTGCCATGCCATGCTCGATATTGTTTTGGCTTTATGCTTAGTATTCTTCGTTGTAGCATGACATGTTATAAACAATTGAGATTGCTTAATGTGCCTTTGAAGAATCATGCGTTGTTTTAGCATATTAAAGCATAGTATTGTGGTATTCTCCTTTGATGCTTTGTTTGGGTTGACTTGGCGCATGCTCACACCATGTTATGACTATCCCAAGTCACCATAGCCTTGATGATCCCTTAGTTTTCAACTTGTAGTATCAGTTTATGGTTTGATTAATGATGTTTTGTCGCTCTGCATGATTATGGCCATTATTGCTCTCTTAGTTGGTCACTCCCTGTCTTTTGCTAGCCTCCGTAACCAAGTATGAGTTCCACTCATGTGTCCAACTCCTAAAACCAAGTTATTCAAAAGAGTCCACCATACCTACCTATTAGCTTATGCTATTCCAAGTATATTCATGTTTTTATCTAACTTCCAAATTAAACTTGTTATGCGAAAACTAGTGATTAAAGCTCTCACGAACTTGATGGCACACTTTACTTTTCTTGCCCTTAATAAACTTGAACCATTGTGTCGTCTATGTTGTATATGCTTGCACTTATTTGTTGGGGATTAGCAGAACCATGTTGTCATGGGGAATGCTTTCAAAATTGCACTTGTACTTTGTACCTAGTTGATATCATGATCTTTTGTCTATGGATGTCGTCAATGTGAAATGAAAGGGGAGCTTGTAAGTCCATGGAGTTATGTATGTGTGTTAGAGAAACGCCTGGGCCACTGGCCTAATCCATGTTGTCATGGTGGAAACCTACAGCGTAACCATAATGAGTTGTCTATGAAGCATTCTTCTTATAAAAAAGTCAGATATTGAGAAAAAGAGAAAAAGAAAAAAAGAGATATGAGAAAATAGGAAAGAGAGAAAAAAGCACCATTTCCAATGGTAAATGAGAAGATTGCTGAGATGCTCGTTGTCTGCTTGCCTTGTCATTTTGAAATGGCGATTCTTGTGTATCATCGGGCAAGGGGTACCCCATTGGCGGTTCTCTATGATACACATGTACTTACAATGACAAGAACTTACCGGTAAATAAACTTGAGTAGCATGAGGAGCGACCCTCGTATTCAAGGGACATGAGATTTCCAACTTATACTTCGTCAAGCATATACTCCATAGTTTGTTCACTTTAACATTAATCACTTCAAGATGCTTATGATAGGGGCAATGAGAGCTGAAAGCTAATAAGTACCATAATTTTTGGAAGCTCTTTATGAAACTTGAATCCCTACTTCCTTCTACGAAGGCCTTTCTTTTACTTTTATGTTGAGTCTCCACCTTCTATCTTTATGCACATACTTTGAGAGCACAGTGGCCATTCTTAGTTCTATGTGCATTGTCCCAAGACTTATTGATTGATGCATAGCTTTGATATTGCTTGTTTTAAACTATTTGTATCTAGTCACTCTTATGAACTTTGAAGGTGTCCTATGCATTTATGTTTGCTACTCTATTTCGGACAAGCTGAATGCTACTATGCTATGTTTTCTTTATGTGAAACAAACAAACGTTTTGCAAAGCATTGTTATTCATGAATCTTTTGTTTGTGCCTTTTCATGTTGCAACTTAGTTGCTTTGTCGTATTGCTAGAACGTTGTCTTTCATGTTTTGATTGAAGTACTATGATCCCAGCTATCAATGTTTTACAAATACTTTGATCAAGTTTATGATGGTGCATGTCACCTCAAAAATTATTCTTTCTTTTTATCACTTACCTACTCGAGGACGAGCAAGAGTTAAGCTTGGGGATATTGATACGTTGTAAACGTATCTATAATTTTTTATGTTGCATGCTTGGTTTATATCTACTTTTTTATGTTTTGCCCACACTTTGGAGTATTTTTATACACTTTTTGGGACTAACCTATTAACAAGATGCCACAGTGCGAGTTGCCTATTTTAAGCTATTTTTGGTTCCAGGAAAGTTAGAAAATCAATATTCTCGGAATTGGACCGGACAAAAGCTAAAGTCGATATTTTACCAGAAGACTCACGGAGCCAGAAGACGAGACAGAGAGGGGCCATAGGGTGGCCACACCACCCCAAGGCGCGGGTCCCCCTGGCCGCACCAGGGCATGGTGTGGGCCCCCTGGCCAGCCACCGACCTTGCCTCTTTCGCCTATATATGCCTCCCGATGCAAAAACCCTAAATCGTCAAGCCTCCAGCCACGAAAAGTTCTGCAGTGCCGCTGCCACCGAAGGGGAGATTCGGGGATAGAAAGTCTCTGTTCTGGCACACTACCGGGACGGGGAAGTGCCCACGGAGCCATCTCCATCGATCTCCACCACCATCTCCATCGCCATTGCTGATTCCCATGATGAGAAGGGAGGAGTTCTCCTTCGAGGCTAAGGGTTCTACTGGTAGCTATGTGTTCATCTCTCTCTCTATGCATGATAATATTGTGATCATGAGCTTTGTAATCAAGTAGATCTACCTTGCTACTCAAGTCCCTTAATAGATCTCTACTCTCCCCATGTGTGTGAAGTTGACAGTGTGCACACAATGGTGGCACTTAGGCTAGAGATTACAAATTCTTGTTATGAGTTATATTTGGAGTTGGATGTCTTTCTGAAATTGTGGTGTTTGTTGGACCCATCTAGTACTCAAGGTGACATTGTGGGGTTATCTAGATGGGAAAGATGAACTTTGAGGTGTGTTGTTATAGCCCTACCATGGATTAGAGTGTCCAACCGGAGAGTAGTTCAGCGTAGTATCTTAAAGAGGAATATATTTATATGAGAGTGTTCACTAGTGAAAGTATGATCCATAGGCCTTGTTTCTAAGCATTGAAACACCGTTTGCAATTAGATCTGTTACATGTTTGCTTGCTGCTATATTTATTTCAGTTTTCCTTTAGTCTTTTCCCACGTCAACCACAGGCCATCAAGCTATTTTCTAGCACTGTTACCACTTATAATTATCTCTACCACATGTATTTCACTATCTCCTCACCTAACTAGTGCACCTATACACCTGACAAGTGTATTGGGTGTGTTGGGGACACAAGAGACTTCTTGTATCTTGATTGCAGGGTTGCTTGAGAGGGAATACCTTTGACCACTTCCTCCCTGAGTTCGATAAACCTTGGGTGATCCACTTAAGGGAAAACTTGCTGTTGTTCTACAAACCTCTGCACTTGAAGACCCAACAATTGTCTACAAGAATATAAGTGTGTAGACATTAATGACGAGATGGTTCTTTTATGTAAAGAAAGTTTGAAGAATATGGATCTCAATGCCATAAGCCAAGCTTTTAGACAAATTAAGTGGACCAACGTGTTTTACTTACAATTCCCATGTTTTATGAGTTTTTAAACTCCCTATATAGCTAATTAACTTTGCCGCACTTGAACGACTATATTATTGTAGGATATGGATCTCAATGCCTATATTTATCGACATTTGTGCAAACTTTAACTACAACAACTAAATTATTGTAGGTTGCTTCTAAAGAATTACAAAAACTTTTGGAGGTGTACCCATTGCGGGCTCAGTTAATATATCAGAAACCAACCACGAGTTTTGACAATAGGTTTTTAACTCCTTTCTAATTAAGATTTTGCATCTTGACAATTTAACAAAAAATTACCTCAAACATGAGCTACAAGTAAGTGCGATAGATTTTTCTTTCATTAAATGTCTCTTTGGAGGTAGATGGATGCATCTTATTGTAGTAATCAGTACCGCTGGTGTGAGTTTCCAACTATCAGGAAAGAACATTCTCAATTTTTTGAGTGATGATGAGATTATTGCTCGTTTTTGTAAACAAAGTCCGAAGGATATGGACATGAGCGCCACAAGCCAAGCTTTCAGACATATATATTGGACCATCATGTTGTACATATGATTCCCGTGTTTTATGAGTTTTCAAACTTATTCCTATAGCTAACTTTGCCCACTTGAAAGTGATTTTATGTCGATTTATTGAAATTAGTTCAATTTTGAACTACAAGTAAATTGTAGGTTGCTTTAAAAGTTTTATGTTTGTTGGAGGTAACCATTGGGGGATGATTTAATATATCACAACCACCACCGATAGTTTTTACAACAAGTTCAACTTCCTGCTAAGGATTTGCATCTTGACAATTTAACAAAATTAGATCAAACTTGAGCTACAAGTAAATGCGATAGATTGCACTTAAATTAATTGTCTTTTCAGAGGTAGATGGGTGCATCTTCTTGTAGTAAACAATGTTCTCCCTGTGAGTTTCAAAATATCAGGAAATATCATTCTTAATTTTCTGAGTGATGACGAAATTGTTCCTTTCTATAAAGACGGTCTGAAGAGTATGGATCTGAATGCCAAAAGCCATGTTTTTAGACATCTTACCACTATATAATGTACGAATAACTTTGAATATTGACCGTTGGATCGAGACTCGCGAATCCGAACATTTCTAGCCATTGGATCTTCTTTTCCATTCTAGCATCTAGCAGATTATATTGATAGTCTTTAACACAATGAATGCACTATGCATAAACTTCTCAAAACACACTTCTCCATCATACTAGAATCTTCTCCCTCGTTTCTCTAGACCATGTTACCAAAAATTTCAAGTGTTAGGTAGCTAATAATATTTGACTTCTACACATGATGACACAAAGTAGAAGAACCAAATATACACACATACTTTATAGATGTTGATCAAATTTATATTTTTTCCACTTTACCTATTATAATTTTATATAGTGATGATTTGTCAAACGTCTATTATGTGAGCCTCACGTGCAGGGCACGTGCAACTTACTAGTATGTTATCTTACCACTATATAGTGTACAAATAACTTTGAATATTGACCATTGGATCAAGACTAGTGAATCCCTGCATTTCGAGTCGTTGGATCTTCTTTTCCATTCTAGCATCTAGAAGATTCTATTAATAGTCTGCGGCATAATGAATGCTATGCACAAACCTCAAAACACATTTCTCCGTCATACTAGAAGCTTCACCCTTTTTTCTCTAGACCATGTGATCAAAAATTTCATGTGTTAGGTAGCTAATAGTCTTTGACTTCTACATTATGATATAAAGTACAAGGAACAAATATACACCCATACTTTATAGATGTTGATCAAATTTATATTTTTTTGTGTTTTACCAATTATAATTGTATATAGTGATGATATGTCATACGTCTACTATCTGAGTCTCACATGCAACTTACTAGTAGCTAATAATCATTGAATTCTACATGATCTTACCACTATATAGTGTACAACAACTTTGAATATTTACCGTTGGATCAACACTCGCGAATCCAAGCATTTCTTGAAGATTATATTCATAATCTTCATTACAAACCACTATATAGTGTACGGATAACTTTGAATGTTCACCGTTGGATCAAGTCTCACGAATCCCAGCATTTCTAGCCGTTGGATGTTCTTTACCATTCTACCATCTAGAAGATTCTATTGATAGTCTTCGGCATAATGAATACTATGCACAAACCTCAAAACACACTTCTCCATCATACGAGAATCTTCTCTCTTGTTTCTCTAGACCATGTTATCAAAAAATTCATGCGTAAGGTAGCTAATAACCTTTGACTTCTACATGATGATACAAAGTACAAGGATCAAATATACACCCATACTTTATACATGTTCATCGAATTTGTAATTTTTTGTGCTTTACCAATTATAATTTTATATAGTGATGATATGTCATACGTCTACTATCTAAGTCTCACGTGCAACTTACTAGTAGCTAATAATCATGACTTCTACATGATCTTACCACTATATAGTGTATAAACATCTTTTTGAATATTGACCGTTGGATCAAGAGTCGTGAATCCCAACATTTCCAGTCATTGGATCTTCTTTTCCATTCTAGCATCTTGAAGATTCTATCGATAGTCTTCATTACAAACCACTATATAGTGTACGAATAACTTTGAATGTTGACCATTGGATCAAGACTCGTGAATCCCAGCATTTCTAGCCATTGGATCTTCTTTTCCATTCTAGAATCTAGAAGATTCTATTGATAATCTTTAGCATAATGAATGCTATGCATAAACCTCAAAACATACTTCTCCATCATACTTTTGCTTGTTTTAAACTATTTGTATCTAGTCACTCTTATGAACTTTGAAGGTGTCCTATGCATTTATGTTTGCTACTCTATTTCGGACAAGCTGAATGCTACTATGCTATGTTTTCTTTATGTGAAACAAACAAACGTTTTGCAAAGCATTGTTATTCATGAATCTTTTGTTTGTGCCTTTTCATGTTGCAACTTAGTTGCTTTGTCTTATTGCTAGAACGTTGTCTTTCATGTTTTGATTGAAGTACTATGATCCCAGCTATCAATGTTTTACAAATACTTTGATCAAGTTTATGATGGTGCATGTCACCTCAAAAATTATTCTTTCTTTTTATCACTTACCTACTCGAGGACGAGCAAGAGTTAAGCTTGGGGATATTGATACGTTGTAAACGTATCTATAATTTTTTATGTTGCATGCTTGGTTTATATCTACTTTTTTATGTTTTGCCCACACTTTGGAGTATTTTTATACACTTTTTGGGACTAACCTATTAACAAGATGCCACAGTGCGAGTTGCCTATTTTAAGCTATTTTTGGTTCCAGGAAAGTTAGAAAATCAATATTCTCGGAATTGGACCGGACAAAAGCTAAAGTCGATATTTTACCAGAAGACTCACGGAGCCAGAAGACGAGACAGAGAGGGGCCATAGGGTGGCCACACCACCCCAAGGCGCGGGTCCCCCTGGCCGCGCCAGGGCATGGTGTGGGCCCCCTGGCCAGCCACCGACCTTGCCTCTTTCGCCTATATATGCCTCCCGATGCAAAAACCCTAAATCGTCAAGCCTCCAGCCACGAAAAGTTCTGCAGTGCCGCTGCCACCGAAGGGGAGATTCGGGGATAGAAAGTCTCTGTTCTGGCACACTACCGGGACGGGGAAGTGCCCACGGAGCCATCTCCATCGATCTCCACCACCATCTCCATCGCCATTGCTGATTCCCATGATGAGAAGGGAGGAGTTCTCCTTCGAGGCTAAGGGTTCTACTGGTAGCTATGTGTTCATCTCTCTCTCTATGCATGATAATATTGTGATCATGAGCTTTGTAATCAAGTAGATCTACCTTGCTACTCAAGTCCCTTAATAGATCTCTACTCTCCCCATGTGTGTGAAGTTGACAGTGTGCACACAATGGTGGCACTTAGGCTAGAGATTACAAATTCTTGTTATGAGTTATATTTGGAGTTGGATGTCTTTCTGAAATTGTGGTGTTTGTTGGACCCATCTAGTACTCAAGGTGACATTGTGGGGTTATCTAGATGGGAAAGATGAACTTTGAGGTGTGTTGTTATAGCCCTACCATGGATTAGAGTGTCCAACCGGAGAGTAGTTCAGCGTAGTATCTTAAAGAGGAATATATTTATATGAGAGTGTTCACTAGTGAAAGTATGATCCATAGGCCTTGTTTCTAAGCATTGAAACACCGTTTGCAATTAGATCTGTTACATGTTTGCTTGCTGCTATATTTATTTCAGTTTTCCTTTAGTCTTTTCCCACGTCAACCACAGGCCATCAAGCTATTTTCTAGCACTGTTACCACTTATAATTATCTCTACCACATGTATTTCACTATCTCCTCACCTAACTAGTGCACCTATACACCTGACAAGTGTATTGGGTGTGTTGGGGACACAAGAGACTTCTTGTATCTTGATTGCAGGGTTGCTTGAGAGGGAATACCTTTGACCACTTCCTCCCTGAGTTCGATAAACCTTGGGTGATCCACTTAAGGGAAAACTTGCTGTTGTTCTACAAACCTCTGCACTTGAAGACCCAACAATTGTCTACAAGAATATAAGTGTGTAGACATTAATGACGAGATGGTTCTTTTATGTAAAGAAAGTTTGAAGAATATGGATCTCAATGCCATAAGCCAAGCTTTTAGACAAATTAAGTGGACCAACGTGTTTTACTTACAATTCCCATGTTTTATGAGTTTTTAAACTCCCTATATAGCTAATTAACTTTGCCGCACTTGAACGACTATATTATTGTAGGATATGGATCTCAATGCCTATATTTATCGACATTTGTGCAAACTTTAACTACAACAACTAAATTATTGTAGGTTGCTTCTAAAGAATTACAAAAACTTTTGGAGGTGTACCCATTGCGGGCTCAGTTAATATATCAGAAACCAACCACGAGTTTTGACAATAGGTTTTTAACTCCTTTCTAATTAAGATTTTGCATCTTGACAATTTAACAAAAAATTACCTCAAACATGAGCTACAAGTAAGTGCGATAGATTTTTCTTTCATTAAATGTCTCTTTGGAGGTAGATGGATGCATCTTATTGTAGTAATCAGTACCGCTGGTGTGAGTTTCCAACTATCAGGAAAGAACATTCTCAATTTTTTGAGTGATGATGAGATTATTGCTCGTTTTTGTAAACAAAGTCCGAAGGATATGGACATGAGCGCCACAAGCCAAGCTTTCAGACATATATATTGGACCATCATGTTGTACATATGATTCCCGTGTTTTATGAGTTTTCAAACTTATTCCTATAGCTAACTTTGCCCACTTGAAAGTGATTTTATGTCGATTTATTGAAATTAGTTCAATTTTGAACTACAAGTAAATTGTAGGTTGCTTTAAAAGTTTTATGTTTGTTGGAGGTAACCATTGGGGGATGATTTAATATATCACAACCACCACCGATAGTTTTTACAACAAGTTCAACTTCCTGCTAAGGATTTGCATCTTGACAATTTAACAAAATTAGATCAAACTTGAGCTACAAGTAAATGCGATAGATTGCACTTAAATTAATTGTCTTTTCAGAGGTAGATGGGTGCATCTTCTTGTAGTAAACAATGTTCTCCCTGTGAGTTTCAAAATATCAGGAAATATCATTCTTAATTTTCTGAGTGATGACGAAATTGTTCCTTTCTATAAAGACGGTCTGAAGAGTATGGATCTGAATGCCACAAGCCATGTTTTTAGACATCTTACCACTATATAATGTACGAATAACTTTGAATATTGACCGTTGGATCGAGACTCGCGAATCCGAACATTTCTAGCCATTGGATCTTCTTTTCCATTCTAGCATCTAGCAGATTATATTGATAGTCTTTAACACAATGAATGCACTATGCATAAACTTCTCAAAACACACTTCTCCATCATACTAGAATCTTCTCCCTCGTTTCTCTAGACCATGTTACCAAAAATTTCAAGTGTTAGGTAGCTAATAATATTTGACTTCTACACATGATGACACAAAGTAGAAGAACCAAATATACACACATACTTTATAGATGTTGATCAAATTTATATTTTTTCCACTTTACCTATTATAATTTTATATAGTGATGATTTGTCAAACGTCTATTATGTGAGCCTCACGTGCAGGGCACGTGCAACTTACTAGTATGTTATCTTACCACTATATAGTGTACAAATAACTTTGAATATTGACCATTGGATCAAGACTAGTGAATCCCTGCATTTCGAGTCGTTGGATCTTCTTTTCCATTCTAGCATCTAGAAGATTCTATTGATAGTCTGCGGCATAATGAATGCTATGCACAAACCTCAAAACACATTTCTCCGTCATACTAGAAGCTTCACCCTTTTTTCTCTAGACCATGTGATCAAAAATTTCATGTGTTAGGTAGCTAATAGTCTTTGACTTCTACATTATGATATAAAGTACAAGGAACAAATATACACCCATACTTTATAGATGTTGATCAAATTTATATTTTTTTGTGTTTTACCAATTATAATTGTATATAGTGATGATATGTCATACGTCTACTATCTGAGTCTCACATGCAACTTACTAGTAGCTAATAATCATTGAATTCTACATGATCTTACCACTATATAGTGTACAACAACTTTGAATATTTACCGTTGGATCAACACTCGCGAATCCAAGCATTTCTTGAAGATTATATTCATAATCTTCATTACAAACCACTATATAGTGTACGGATAACTTTGAATGTTCACCGTTGGATCAAGTCTCACGAATCCCAGCATTTCTAGCCGTTGGATGTTCTTTACCATTCTACCATCTAGAAGATTCTATTGATAGTCTTCGGCATAATGAATACTATGCACAAACCTCAAAACACACTTCTCCATCATACGAGAATCTTCTCTCTTGTTTCTCTAGACCATGTTATCAAAAAATTCATGCGTAAGGTAGCTAATAACCTTTGACTTCTACATGATGATACAAAGTACAAGGATCAAATATACACCCATACTTTATACATGTTCATCGAATTTGTAATTTTTTGTGCTTTACCAATTATAATTTTATATAGTGATGATATGTCATACGTCTACTATCTAAGTCTCACGTGCAACTTACTAGTAGCTAATAATCATTGACTTCTACATGATCTTACCACTATATAGTGTATAAACATCTTTTTGAATATTGACCGTTGGATCAAGAGTCGTGAATCCCAACATTTCCAGTCATTGGATCTTCTTTTCCATTCTAGCATCTTGAAGATTCTATCGATAGTCTTCATTACAAACCACTATATAGTGTACGAATAACTTTGAATGTTGACCATTGGATCAAGACTCGTGAATCCCAGCATTTCTAGCCATTGGATCTTCTTTTCCATTCTAGAATCTAGAAGATTCTATTGATAATCTTTAGCATAATGAATGCTATGCACAAACCTCAAAACATACTTCTCCATCATACTTTTGCTTGTTTTAAACTATTTGTATCTAGTCACTCTTATGAACTTTGAAGGTGTCCTATGCATTTATGTTTGCTACTCTATTTCGGACAAGCTGAATGCTACTATGCTATGTTTTCTTTATGTGAAACAAACAAACGTTTTGCAAAGCATTGTTATTCATGAATCTTTTGTTTGTGCCTTTTCATGTTGCAACTTAGTTGCTTTGTCTTATTGCTAGAACGTTGTCTTTCATGTTTTGATTGAAGTACTATGATCCCAGCTATCAATGTTTTACAAATACTTTGATCAAGTTTATGATGGTGCATGTCACCTCAAAAATTATTCTTTCTTTTTATCACTTACCTACTCGAGGACGAGCAAGAGTTAAGCTTGGGGATATTGATACGTTGTAAACGTATCTATAATTTTTTATGTTGCATGCTTGGTTTATATCTACTTTTTTATGTTTTGCCCACACTTTGGAGTATTTTTATACACTTTTTGGGACTAACCTATTAACAAGATGCCACAGTGCGAGTTGCCTATTTTAAGCTATTTTTGGTTCCAGGAAAGTTAGAAAATCAATATTCTCGGAATTGGACCGGACAAAAGCTAAAGTCGATATTTTACCAGAAGACTCACGGAGCCAGAAGACGAGACAGAGAGGGGCCATAGGGTGGCCACACCACCCCAAGGCGCGGGTCCCCCTGGCCGCGCCAGGGCATGGTGTGGGCCCCCTGGCCAGCCACCGACCTTGCCTCTTTCGCCTATATATGCCTCCCGATGCAAAAACCCTAAATCGTCAAGCCTCCAGCCACGAAAAGTTCTGCAGTGCCGCTGCCACCGAAGGGGAGATTCGGGGATAGAAAGTCTCTGTTCTGGCACACTACCGGGACGGGGAAGTGCCCACGGAGCCATCTCCATCGATCTCCACCACCATCTCCATCGCCATTGCTGATTCCCATGATGAGAAGGGAGGAGTTCTCCTTCGAGGCTAAGGGTTCTACTGGTAGCTATGTGTTCATCTCTCTCTCTATGCATGATAATATTGTGATCATGAGCTTTGTAATCAAGTAGATCTACCTTGCTACTCAAGTCCCTTAATAGATCTCTACTCTCCCCATGTGTGTGAAGTTGACAGTGTGCACACAATGGTGGCACTTAGGCTAGAGATTACAAATTCTTGTTATGAGTTATATTTGGAGTTGGATGTCTTTCTGAAATTGTGGTGTTTGTTGGACCCATCTAGTACTCAAGGTGACATTGTGGGGTTATCTAGATGGGAAAGATGAACTTTGAGGTGTGTTGTTATAGCCCTACCATGGATTAGAGTGTCCAACCGGAGAGTAGTTCAGCGTAGTATCTTAAAGAGGAATATATTTATATGAGAGTGTTCACTAGTGAAAGTATGATCCATAGGCCTTGTTTCTAAGCATTGAAACACCGTTTGCAATTAGATCTGTTACATGTTTGCTTGCTGCTATATTTATTTCAGTTTTCCTTTAGTCTTTTCCCACGTCAACCACAGGCCATCAAGCTATTTTCTAGCACTGTTACCACTTATAATTATCTCTACCACATGTATTTCACTATCTCCTCACCTAACTAGTGCACCTATACACCTGACAAGTGTATTGGGTGTGTTGGGGACACAAGAGACTTCTTGTATCTTGATTGCAGGGTTGCTTGAGAGGGAATACCTTTGACCACTTCCTCCCTGAGTTCGATAAACCTTGGGTGATCCACTTAAGGGAAAACTTGCTGTTGTTCTACAAACCTCTGCACTTGAAGACCCAACAATTGTCTACAAGAATATAAGTGTGTAGACATTAATGACGAGATGGTTCTTTTATGTAAAGAAAGTTTGAAGAATATGGATCTCAATGCCATAAGCCAAGCTTTTAGACAAATTAAGTGGACCAACGTGTTTTACTTACAATTCCCATGTTTTATGAGTTTTTAAACTCCCTATATAGCTAATTAACTTTGCCGCACTTGAACGACTATATTATTGTAGGATATGGATCTCAATGCCTATATTTATCGACATTTGTGCAAACTTTAACTACAACAACTAAATTATTGTAGGTTGCTTCTAAAGAATTACAAAAACTTTTGGAGGTGTACCCATTGCGGGCTCAGTTAATATATCAGAAACCAACCACGAGTTTTGACAATAGGTTTTTAACTCCTTTCTAATTAAGATTTTGCATCTTGACAATTTAACAAAAAATTACCTCAAACATGAGCTACAAGTAAGTGCGATAGATTTTTCTTTCATTAAATGTCTCTTTGGAGGTAGATGGATGCATCTTATTGTAGTAATCAGTACCGCTGGTGTGAGTTTCCAACTATCAGGAAAGAACATTCTCAATTTTTTGAGTGATGATGAGATTATTGCTCGTTTTTGTAAACAAAGTCCGAAGGATATGGACATGAGCGCCACAAGCCAAGCTTTCAGACATATATATTGGACCATCATGTTGTACATATGATTCCCGTGTTTTATGAGTTTTCAAACTTATTCCTATAGCTAACTTTGCCCACTTGAAAGTGATTTTATGTCGATTTATTGAAATTAGTTCAATTTTGAACTACAAGTAAATTGTAGGTTGCTTTAAAAGTTTTATGTTTGTTGGAGGTAACCATTGGGGGATGATTTAATATATCACAACCACCACCGATAGTTTTTACAACAAGTTCAACTTCCTGCTAAGGATTTGCATCTTGACAATTTAACAAAATTAGATCAAACTTGAGCTACAAGTAAATGCGATAGATTGCACTTAAATTAATTGTCTTTTCAGAGGTAGATGGGTGCATCTTCTTGTAGTAAACAATGTTCTCCCTGTGAGTTTCAAAATATCAGGAAATATCATTCTTAATTTTCTGAGTGATGACGAAATTGTTCCTTTCTATAAAGACGGTCTGAAGAGTATGGATCTGAATGCCACAAGCCATGTTTTTAGACATCTTACCACTATATAATGTACGAATAACTTTGAATATTGACCGTTGGATCGAGACTCGCGAATCCGAACATTTCTAGCCATTGGATCTTCTTTTCCATTCTAGCATCTAGCAGATTATATTGATAGTCTTTAACACAATGAATGCACTATGCATAAACTTCTCAAAACACACTTCTCCATCATACTAGAATCTTCTCCCTCGTTTCTCTAGACCATGTTACCAAAAATTTCAAGTGTTAGGTAGCTAATAATATTTGACTTCTACACATGATGACACAAAGTAGAAGAACCAAATATACACACATACTTTATAGATGTTGATCAAATTTATATTTTTTCCACTTTACCTATTATAATTTTATATAGTGATGATTTGTCAAACGTCTATTATGTGAGCCTCACGTGCAGGGCACGTGCAACTTACTAGTATGTTATCTTACCACTATATAGTGTACAAATAACTTTGAATATTGACCATTGGATCAAGACTAGTGAATCCCTGCATTTCGAGTCGTTGGATCTTCTTTTCCATTCTAGCATCTAGAAGATTCTATTGATAGTCTGCGGCATAATGAATGCTATGCACAAACCTCAAAACACATTTCTCCGTCATACTAGAAGCTTCACCCTTTTTTCTCTAGACCATGTGATCAAAAATTTCATGTGTTAGGTAGCTAATAGTCTTTGACTTCTACATTATGATATAAAGTACAAGGAACAAATATACACCCATACTTTATAGATGTTGATCAAATTTATATTTTTTTGTGTTTTACCAATTATAATTGTATATAGTGATGATATGTCATACGTCTACTATCTGAGTCTCACATGCAACTTACTAGTAGCTAATAATCATTGAATTCTACATGATCTTACCACTATATAGTGTACAACAACTTTGAATATTTACCGTTGGATCAACACTCGCGAATCCAAGCATTTCTTGAAGATTATATTCATAATATTCATTACAAACCACTATATAGTGTACGGATAACTTTGAATGTTCACCGTTGGATCAAGTCTCACGAATCCCAGCATTTCTAGCCGTTGGATGTTCTTTACCATTCTACCATCTAGAAGATTCTATTGATAGTCTTCGGCATAATGAATACTATGCACAAACCTCAAAACACACTTCTCCATCATACGAGAATCTTCTCTCTTGTTTCTCTAGACCATGTTATCAAAAAATTCATGCGTAAGGTAGCTAATAACCTTTGACTTCTACATGATGATACAAAGTACAAGGATCAAATATACACCCATACTTTATACATGTTCATCGAATTTGTAATTTTTTGTG
This sequence comes from Avena eriantha, assembly GCA_910589775.1. Classification (NCBI taxonomy): domain Eukaryota; kingdom Viridiplantae; phylum Streptophyta; class Magnoliopsida; order Poales; family Poaceae; genus Avena; species Avena eriantha. Next base: position 521,765,407 of record OU342743.1, on the reverse strand, counting down.
CTTTACCAATTATAATTTTATATAGTGATGATATGTCATACGTCTACTATCTAAGTCTCACGTGCAACTTACTAGTAGCTAATAATCATTGACTTCTACATGATCTTACCACTATATAGTGTATAAACATCTTTTTGAATATTGACCGTTGGATCAAGAGTCGTGAATCCCAACATTTCCAGTCATTGGATCTTCTTTTCCATTCTAGCATCTTGAAGATTCTATCGATAGTCTTCATTACAAACCACTATATAGTGTACGAATAACTTTGAATGTTGACCATTGGATCAAGACTCGTGAATCCCAGCATTTCTAGCCATTGGATCTTCTTTTCCATTCTAGAATCTAGAAGATTCTATTGATAATCTTTAGCATAATGAATGCTATGCACAAACCTCAAAACATACTTCTCCATCATACTTTTGCTTGTTTTAAACTATTTGTATCTAGTCACTCTTATGAACTTTGAAGGTGTCCTATGCATTTATGTTTGCTACTCTATTTCGGACAAGCTGAATGCTACTATGCTATGTTTTCTTTATGTGAAACAAACAAACGTTTTGCAAAGCATTGTTATTCATGAATCTTTTGTTTGTGCCTTTTCATGTTGCAACTTAGTTGCTTTGTCGTATTGCTAGAACGTTGTCTTTCATGTTTTGATTGAAGTACTATGATCCCAGCTATCAATGTTTTACAAATACTTTGATCAAGTTTATGATGGTGCATGTCACCTCAAAAATTATTCTTTCTTTTTATCACTTACCTACTCGAGGACGAGCAAGAGTTAAGCTTGGGGATATTGATACGTTGTAAACGTATCTATAATTTTTTATGTTGCATGCTTGGTTTATATCTACTTTTTTATGTTTTGCCCACACTTTGGAGTATTTTTATACACTTTTTGGGACTAACCTATTAACAAGATGCCACAGTGCGAGTTGCCTATTTTAAGCTATTTTTGGTTCCAGGAAAGTTAGAAAATCAATATTCTCGGAATTGGACCGGACAAAAGCCAAAGTCGATATTTTACCGGAAGACTCACGGAGCCAGAAGACGAGACGACGAGGGGCCATAGGGTGGCCACACCACCCCTAGGCGCGGGTCCCCCTGGGCACGCCAGGGCATGGTGTGGGCCCCCTGGCCGGCCATCGACCTTGCCTCTTTCGCCTATATATGCCTCCCGATGCAAAAACCCTAAATCATCAAGCCTCCAGCCATGAAAAGTTCTACAGCGCCGCGCCACCAGAGGGGAGATTCGGGGGACAGAGAGTCTCTGTTCTGGCACACTACCAGGACGGGGAAGTGCCCCCGGAGCCATCTCCATCGATCTCCACCACCATCTCCATCGTCGTTGCTGATTCCCGTGATGAGGAGGAGAATATCATTTTGCGGCCCGAAAGTTGGGGTGTCCAGGCAACGCGGTACCCAAGTTCCATGAAATCATCCGCAATGACTAAGTTGGTGTGCCAAATACTCAGAGGGTCTTTTTCGGCATGAATTCAACTTTACATTAAATACAAAAAATCAGGCTAACGACCGTCAAGTTGGGCCCCCTGTCATTTCTCGCCGTTATGTCGCTCCTGTCGCTCCTGTCGCTTAGGTGTCAATTAGGCTTGCAGCGTTGGCGCCTGCATCCATTACGCGTCTTCTTCTTCCCCGGAGCGGCAATCTGTGGGGCGTCACAGCCATGGCGCGGAGCTAGGACGTGGACGAACCTGCTTAGCCCAGGTCTCCTCATTGTAGGCTTGCAGCGTTGGCGCCTGCATCCATTACGCGTCTTCTTCCCCAGAGCGACAATCTGTGGTCGCGGCCATGGCTCAGAGCTGGGACGTGACAAAGCTGCTCGGCCCCGCTCTCCTCCCCATCCCGAGTCGGAGCTCGCCCTCACCGTGGATGCACCCATGCAACGGTCGGGGACGAGAATTGGTTCCCGGCGAGATCTATTACCTTGTCGACCATGCTCGGTTTTGTTTTCCTCCTCTAAAATCCGAGCTCGTCGTCGCTGTGGTTGCACCCGCACCAATTCTGCCACCTCTGCCGAGGTCTTTGTGGTAGCTCAAGTTCTGGGGCTCTCCAAGTTCTACCATGTTGGGCCTGTAAGTGTTGTTGTATGTTAAACTAGCAAATCTCTTTTGTTCAAATCTCTTGGGTTGTACCAACTTCATTGTGTTTAATTATGAAAGACAAAATATAAATAACTTCTCTCAATTTCTCGCATAGAAAAATGCACAGCTAATTTCATATTCTCGCGGGAACTGGCCCCACTTGTTGAACCGGCGGCACTGCCACGATTTCCACGTAACCACTGTGAGTTCTCGAACCGAAAGTTGCAGTTACCACGTTTCTTCTGTAGTTATTCCTCTTCCTCAGTCATTCCTCTGCATTTTTTCCTGGGCGCTTCTTCTTCCTCTGTTCTGGAACCGTCGGTTCATCTTCTTCTTCCTCTCGCAGGCAGTTCCTTGTAGGCATTTCCTTTCACCCATTTCCTTGCAGGCATGGATGATGGGAAACGCACAATAGAGACCCACTTGGTCCCTGCCCATGGCACCACGACTTTGATAGTGGTGTACACAAATGATGAAGCGACTGTGGAGACAACTCTCGCCAGGTTTGAGCAATTTCTTGAGAAAGAGAACCACAAGTTTGAGGGGCTAGACTTGGAGTACACCCGTGCAAATAAGCGAAAAAATCCTCCACAAGAGATTGTTGTCGTGCAAATCGCCATACATGAGGAGGTCCTCGTTTACCACTTCTGCAGTTATGTAAATTTTAAATTTGAGATCACCACTTCTGCATCGCTTGTTCCCTTACATCCCTAGATGTCGTCGGATTGATGACAAGTACGCCATGAGGAGGTCCTCGAGGCGTGCAGAAGAGAGGGGGTGAGACGTACGGTATTCCGGGACGGTGAGCACACAAGTTTACCCAGGTTCGAATCCGCCGGCTTTGGACGGATCCTACTCCTGCTAGCAATCCAGTAATACGGCAGAGCCGCAATATGGGTTACAATGGTATCACCTGTGCGAGTTGAGGGTCTAAAGTATTGGGTGTGTCCTAAAGGCTCTCCCTAGGAAGCTTATATAGATATCCGGCCTAGGGTTTACAGGAGAGATCAATCCGGCTACGACTAAGAATTGGTTACATAGTACATCTTGAACTACAAGTAACATTATGGGCCTGTTCGGAGTTGTTCGTAAACTCCAAATTACAGAGGGTAATTCCTCTGCCCAAGCCCCCACAGCACGTCGTAGTGGTGCTTCGAGTCTTGGTTTCAAGCCTTGTAGAATTAAACCATTTGCTCTTTTGACTTGTCCGTTAGCCTATGGATGTGCGACTGACGCAATGTCAAGCCGGATATTTTGCTCATCACAGAATTCAGCCAATTCTCGAATGGAAAAGTTACTCCCGTTGTCCGTGATAATACTATGCGGATAACCATACTGGATTATAACATCCTCGACAAATCTTTTGGCTGTTGCTCCATCACAACAAGTGACAGGTTTAGCCTCGATCCACTTTGTGAATTTGTCCACCATCACTAAGAGGTGAGTGAATCCACTTGGGGCTCATTTAAAAGGTCCTACCATATCAAGCCCCTAGACCGCAAAGGGCCATGTTATAGGTATTGTTCGCAGCTGATCAGCCGGAACATGAGCTTGCTTGGCGTACTTTTGACAGCCTTTGCATGTCTTGTCTAATCGTTCGGCATCTGCTTGAGCTGTAAGCCAGAAAAATCCATGTCGAAAAGCTTTTGCCACTAAAGATTTGGCTGCAGCGTGGTGACCACACTCGCCTTCGTGGATTTCCCTTAAGATTTCCACTCCTTCTTCCGGAGATACATAGTGCTGAAAAGACCTAGAAACACTCCGTTTATAGAGCTCTCCTTTAACAATAGTATAGGCTTTTGCTCGTCGGATAATCTGTCGGCTTAGTACCTCGTCTTCGGGTAATTTTCCATCTACCAAATAATCGAGGTAGGGTTGAGTCCAGCTGGGGATTACAGCCAGAACTGCTATCAAAGGTGAGTCGGATTTGGTCGGGTATTCCTCATCTACTCCCTTTACTGAGGGAACTCTGAGGTGCTCTAAAAATGCGCCATCCGGGACCTCTTTCCACGCAGAGCCTATTCGAGATAGTGCATCTGCTTCCTCATTTTCTGCTCGAGGGATGTGTTGAACTTCAAACCCCTCGAACGATTTAGATAGATCATCCACGACAGCTTTATATGCTGCCATGTGCTTATTTGCATTACAAATATCCGAGACTTGCTGCGCAACAAGATCCGAATCTCCGTAACACATCAAACGTCGGATGCCAATATCATTAGCAATTCGGATTCCATGCAGCAATGCTTCATACTCGGCAATGTTGTTTGTCGCTGTGAAGTGGATCTGCAACACGTATAAAAGTTTATGTCCTTGGGGTGATTTGAGCACCACGCCAGCCCCCGAGCCCCCTCGAGCCTTAGACCCATCGAAAAAGAGGGTCCAATATTCTGACTCAGGAAGGACCATGTTCTCCTTGGTCTCTGTCCAATCAGCGACAAAGTCAGCAAGGATCTGGGATTTGATTGTTGTCTGGGGTTTGTACTCAATATCGAAAGCTGCAAGCTCTATGCCCCATTTGGCGATGCGTCCTGTGGCATCGCTATTGTTGATTATATCTCTCATGGGAGCTTTGCTCACCACGGTAATTGGATGCTCCTGAAAATAGTGTCGTAACTTACGAGATGCTAGAAAAACACCGTAAGCCAACTTTTGATAGTGCGGATACCGCTGTTTTGATTCTGTCAGGACCTTGCTGACAAAGTACGTCGGACGCTGCACCAGGTGTTCCTAATTTTCTTCTGGTCTCTCCACTACCATAACGATACTAACAACCTTATTTGTCACCGCAATGTAGAGCAAAATCGGTTCCTGAGGTTCCGGCGCTGCAAGGATAGGAGCAGATGAGAGTACTTTCTTCAGGTCTTGTAGTGCAGCTTCAGCTTCGTCAGTCCAGACAAAATCCTTGGTCTTCTTCAGGAGTTTGTATAATTGTGCGGCTCTTTCACCAAGCTGGCTTACAAATCGACTAACCGCAGCAATGCCACCAGTTAATATTTGTATGTCCTTCAGGCGAGTTGGCCTGGAAATATTGAGAATAGCCTTGATCATGTCGCGGTTCACCTCTATGCCTCTTTGAGACACGATGAAACCTAACAATTTTCCGGCTGGTATTCCAAAGAAGCATTTCTTCGGGTTAAGCATGATGTTGTATTTTCGTAGATTGGCGAACGTTTCCTCTAAGTCGGAAATCAATGTTTCCTTCTTTTTGGACATGACCGCGATATCATCCACGTATGCATGTACATTGCGTCCGAGTTGATCATGGAGGAAACGCTACATCGTGCGCTGGTACGTAGCTCCTGCGTTCTTCAGCCCAAAGGGCATCGTAACAAAACAGAAGGTTCCGAAGGGGGTTATGAATGAAGTTTTGACTTTGTCAGATTCCTTCATCTGGATTTGGTGATAACCGGAATATGCGTCGAGAAACCAGAGGAGTTCCGAGCCTGCCGTAGAATCGATAACTTGATCAATTCTAGGCAGAGCGAACGGATCTTTTGGACAAGCCTTGTTCAAGGCAGTATAATCAATACACATCCTTAAATCAGTGGTGTCCTTTTTAGGGACCATTACAGGGTTGGCCGACCAATCAGTATGGATGACCTCTTCTATGAATCCGGCTAACTCGAGCCGCACTAGTTCCTTAGCTATTGCCTTACGCTTTTCATCGCCAAACCGTCGTAAGTACTGTTTGACGGGTTTAGCGTTCGGGGTTACATTTAGAGAGTGCTCGGCAAGTTCCTTAGGTACTCCGGTCATGTCAGATGGCTGCCATGCCAAGATATCTTGATTTGCTTGGAGGAACTTGACGAGCGCGCTTTCCTATGCGCTACTTAGGCCTATGCCTATCGGGGTCACCTTGGAGGGGTCATCATCCTTCAATGGCGTCGTCTTCGTCTCTTCTGATGCCTTGAACTCCGGATTTGGCTTTGTGACCTCCTTCTTCGCTGTGGGCATCTCGGACGGATCTATGCTCTTCTTGATCTCCTGGTACTCCTGGGCATGCAGCACAGCTTCAGCAAAGGCGGCATTTCCATCTTCGCACTCTCGCGCCTTCTTCGGGTCTCCTCTGATGGTGATCACGCCGTTGGGACCTAGAATTTTCATCATATTATAAATGTAACATGGATGAGCCATAAATGCCCAGTAAGCCGGACGTCCGAATATAGCGTGGTATGCGCTCTAGAACGGGACCACTTCGAAGGAAAGTGCCTCCGTCCGATAATTCTTTCGAGTTCCAAAAGTAACATCCAAAGTGATCTTTCCCAGGGAATTAGCTTGTCTTCCTGGGACAACTCCGTGAAAGATCACAGAGCTATGGTTCAGCTGTGTTTCCAAGATCTTCATCCGGTGTAGCATTTCGACATAGAGAATATTGATGCTTCTACCACCGTCCATGAGGGTCTTGGAGAAAACATAACCGTCAATAAGTGGATTGACGATTAAGGCGTATTTTCCTCGCCTGTGTAATTTAGGCGGATGATCAGCGCGATCAAACGTGACTGCCACTTCCGACCAGTCCACATACTGAGGGACAGCCGGAACTGTGGCATTGAGCTCGTGGAGAACTGCTTTCTTGACCTTTGCTGGTTGAGATCCGAGGAAGGTGACGTAAGTTTCCTTCTTGGTGGGAAAAGTCTTCTTTCCTTCCGACTTGGGATTTGAAGCATCAACTTCCTCCATGTCAGAATCTTCCTTGGTCTCCTTGTCTTTTTCGGGATTTTTCTTTCCCTTCTTCCTCTTAGCTTTGTAGCCCGCGGTATCATATCTCTTGATGTCGTCATTAAAACGACATTCAGCGTTGGTGTGGGATGAGCCCCCATTGGCGTCTAAATGATGCACACATGGGTTATTGGCAATGTCAGCCCAAGTTTAGGTTTTGCCTGGTTGTTGCTCTCCTCTGCCTTGGACCCTTGACGTCCTCCTCGTCCTCCACACCTGGAAACAGTAGTGACCACTGATGTCTCCGCGTTGGGTTTTTCTTCCGAGGTATTTTTGCGCTTCTGAGCTTGTTGCTTCGGTTGTTTTGCCGACTGAGGCGCAGCCAAGGCATTGAGTAATCCCTCTGCATCGTCGTCAGCATCTGCATACTTGCTCGCTGTTTCTATCATCTCCCCCAGATCAGTAACCTTGTCACACTTCAAGCGATGGCGCAGTAAACCAATTGGGAGACCTGTGATGAAAGCTTCAATCGCAGTTTGATCGTTTACTCCTTCGCAGGAGTTCTTTGTGTCGATCCATCGTCCGAGATAATCCCGGCAAATTTCTCCGGCTTTCTGGGTGCAACGCTGTAGGTCTCCAACCGTACAGGGCCTCCGATTTGTGCCATCGAAATTCCGAAAGAACGCACTTTGCAAGACATACGAGTTGTGGATGGTGTTTGCCGGAAGTTCATTGAGCCATGATCGTGCCGTCTTCCGCAACATAAGTGGGAGATATCAGGTTACGACCAGGCTGTTTCCGCCTTTAGCGATGCAGCAAGCTTGGAAGAAATCTTGTAACCAGGTGTCTGGCCGAGCAATGCCGTCGTAGGCTTGGATATGTCTTGAGATAGCAAATCCTTCCGGGAATTTTGTAGCTCTGATGCGTGGTCCGAAGCACTTTGGGCCCACGTACACGTCATCGTTTTCATAGCGCCGAGCCTCTATGTTAGAGTTGATCCTGTGCCTTGCGTCGTTCAGGGATAGAGATCGTCCTGAATGTCGGCTGTGGCTGCGGTGCTTTGGAGCCGGACTTCAGCTTCTGCCACCACCTCCTCCACCATGTCGTCCTCCTTGACCTCCTTGGGGGCCGTTGTGATAACTGTGTGGTGGAGAGGGTGGTGCAGCTGGATAGTTTCCGGCTGATAGCCGGCCTCCGCCCGGAGCGTCATTATTCTAGTTCCGGGGAGGTTCTTGACTATGACGAGCCCTCTGCCGGCTTGTTCCAGCGTGGTTTCCGTCATCCCTTCGTCCGTCGTTCCCACCATGATGAGGCTCAGCCGGACGGCTCTCATGTCTAGGAGGTGGCATTCTCTGACGATCCTCCTCCCGACGTTTCTCCTTATCTTCTCCATTTCGATTGTTGAATTCTTGTCAGGGAGGATTCCTCGGATTCAGTGCAGCGATCGCGTCTTTCTCGGCTGCTGGAGCGACATTGCTCCTGTTATGTATAGCTCTACGATGCTGTCCCGACGATCCGGTTCTTGAATAATTGTCTTCCTTGCATTCGGGGTGATGGTAATGCGCCCGTGCCGGATCTGTGCGAGATTGGTCAGAATCCGAGACCAGTTTTTGACTTCCGGACAGCGCGACCTTCTGCTGCTCCAGTTCCTTGTTGAGTAGCTTGATACCCAAGCGTATCTCCTCTGGCCCTGGATTAGCTGATAGAATTTCACGAGCTGCCACGGAATTTTGCACTGGTGTTGGGTATACCAATCTCCGTTGCTATCCTTTCGTGGCTTCCCCATCTCATCTCCAAAAAGGATGGCACGGACATGTGGGAATTGGTTGTCATCTATGTGACGCTTCCGTGTCTTCTGATGTAGACAGGACATGTACTCCTTGGTTGACATGCGCTTCTTCTCCACCTCGATGTTTTTGGCTTCATCAAGGAGTTGTTGACGACGCGCTTCTAGGGCCTGGGCCCTTTCGTCCAGCTCATCTGCAGTAAGTTCTGCAGCTGTAGGGATAGGTGTGGTTAAGGCGGCATCGATGAGTTTACGTGCACCTTCAGTGATCACGTGTCCATCCACCGATGCTTCTTTTCTCGGCTCGTCTGGGATAAGTGCTCCATCCGAGTCTTCCTCGTATTCCTCGGCAATCACCTCCTCTGTCAGAGGGTCTTTTGTCGGGGTCTTGTTCTTCTTGTTCTTCTTCTTTGCCTTCTTGTCAGCGCCGGTAGCAAAGACGGCTTTGGGTCCGTTTCCCGGAGTCAAGCTCTAATCGGTACTTTTGGACATTTGGACCTCGGGATTATCTCCGACGTCCATGTCATCTTGTGCTTTGGGAGAGTGTTCCCCGGATACTTCATCCATGGCTTCTCCTTCTTCTGCAGCTTTGGAGTTGTACTCCTCTTCATATTCCGCGGAGAACTTTCGGAAATCTGCCGATGTCATAGATTCATCCGAGGATGCGGGAACGTTGGCGTTTGTTCCAATTGCCTCCAGCATCGAGTCGGTGTTTTCTCCAGCATCGACAGAGCCGGATCTAGATCCAACATATCCGACGAAGTGCGATGCGTGCTTCCTGAGGTACCTGTGGCTTTCGTGATCAGCCATATCGAAACTTTTAATGGTTTCGAGGATTGCATCTGCGCTAGCGCCTTGCAGTATCATACGTCTTAGTGTGTACCTGAGGAAAGGCCTGTCTATCCCGGCATCGTCAGAGCCAGAATCAGTGTCGTTGATATGCTCCTCCTGGATTTCGACTCCCACGGGTGGGTCGATCTGGGATCCGGCTTCTCCAGGGAGATCCACTCCAGATTCGACTTGGACCGTGAGGTCTTCTTCAGGCTCGGATTTCTCCACTATCTCCGCAACTGGTGCGGTCTGGGTGGGATTAGGGTTTTCTGAGATCCGGAACTCTGCTGCCTCCACGGACAAAGGGGACCTAGAAGATTCTTCTGCCTCTATCATCACCGTTGGGGTGGGTTGGGCAGTTTCAGCGAAACCGATGTAAGCATCGATCTCGCCAAAAGACATGATTGTATCGGCAGTCATGGCTTCCCTAGCCGGAATCGAAGTCTCGTTGAGAACGATGAGAGGGACGTCGCTGGCGTAGAGGATGCGACCGACGGCGATGGTCTCGCCGATTCCGATTCTTGCAGATTCCGCTCCGAACGCAGATCCGAAGCTCACTTCCCCCACGGTGGGCGCCAACTATCGTCGGATTGATGACAAGTACGCCATGAGGGGGTCCTCGAGGCGTGCGGAAGAGAGGGGGTGAGACGTACGGTATTCCGGGAAGGTGACCACACAAGTTTACCCAGGTTCGAATCCGCCGGCTTTGGACGGATCCTACTCCTGCTAGCAATCCAGTAATATGGCAGAGCCGGAATATGGATTACAATGGTATCGCCTGTGCGATTTGAGGGTCTAAAGCATTGGGTGCGTCCTAAAGGCTCTCCCTAGGACGGCTTATATAGATATCCGGCCTAGGTTTTATAGGAGAGATCAATCCGGCTACGACTAAGAATTGGTTACAGAGTACATCTTGAACTACAAGTAACATTATGGGCCTAAGTCGGTAAGTCTTCTGGGCCTTCCCGTAGCCGGATTGGACTCCGTCTTCTCTCCCGACTGGGCCGCCTGTGAAGCAAAGCTCTAACCCGAAGTGGGCCACCCTGGTTAGTGAGGAACTGTGAGGATACCCGGAAAGTATATCCCCAAAAGCAGCCCCCGGAGGCCTCCAAGATCCAAAGTCGGATTTTATCATCATCTAGCTTGATCTCCGGCTTGCAGAATCTTGAAGGGTTCCTAAAAAACTTTACAAAAATACGATCCGGGTCTTAAAAATAAGTCGGACCTATCAATTAGTTACTCGGATTTTCCAGCTTGATTTTAAACTAAGCCGGAACTTGGTTTCCACGCCACCTGACACAAGCATGGTCAAGTCACGTCATCTGGCAGCGGAAATCATCGATAAATCCTATGAAAAACTGAAGAAATTGAAGCGACTCGATCACGACTACTGGGAGTGGAAGCCGATGAGCCAGGTGCACCTCGAGTATGCAGCCAGAGACGCCTACATGGCATACGACTTGTACAGTAAGCTCATTACCATGAAAGATGGGATGGTTAAGGCGGGGTTTTTCGCGAGAGAGCTATGCCCTGGTTGCAAGATAGCCCATGAGAAGAAGCGCGAGGAGGACAGAAAGCGGTTTCAGGACGAGCAGGGATCTTGGGACGGTGGCGACATCAAGCGGTTGAAGGGGAAGCAAGTCAAGGACGACAACAAGTGGTGGTGATACATTATGTGTTACTTCAATACAAAATTTAGTTACTTATGTGTGTGATACATTTAGTTTCGAGTTTATTATGTGTGTGATACATTTAGTTACTTCAATACAAAATTTCGAGTTTCGAGTTTATTATGTGTGTGATACATTTAGTTACTTCAATACAAAATTTCGACCAATTTAACTTGTTGATGTATTTCTTGACAATTATAATATAATCAGGCACTAGAAATATTTTGTAGTGTGCATGAGCATGATCAGTAAATATAATTGAACACTAGAAACTTTAAGGCACTCCATATAAAGGAGTAGATTAATATAGAAGGTTCACCAGAGACACCACGGATATATTGTCTTACATGCCACACACAGGTAATAATTAACTAGAACAAAATCAAAGAAGGGGCTACATCAGGAGGCCGGGACACGGAGACGCCTAGCAGGGCAGGGGTTTATCAGTAGGAGGCAACGACAGCCTAGTTGATGGGATACAGGCCAGTCCTGACATACTCCCAAAGGAATTCACCGTAGGCTGCATGCCGCGCCAAGGTAATCGGCCTATGGCTTCTACCTCTGCCTCTGCCAACGCCCTCCGCGTGCTGGATCATGCTGTTGAGGTCCACATTGATTGCTCTACCATAGAATGGGCAAAACAGTCTCCCCCTACGGTGGAAACGGATTAGCCCACACCGTAACCGCCTCAACATGTAGCGGCTCTTGTTGTCCCTAGATTCCTTGCTATCGTCCACGTCATCATCATCCTCCTGTTGATTTTTAAGAACATAACTTAGAACTCATACATATGATTGAATTGTATTACAACTCAAGAATTGACAACATGTATATGTAGGACAATATATCCATGGATATCAAAGATAAAGCATCTCAGCAATAGTTTGATCGGTTCATATATCATTTCATATCAACACAATGTCAAATAATTGCATCAGGGTGAATGTAGGATAAATCTAGGGGCTGATGACCCACAAGTATAGGAGGTGTATCGCAGTATTTTCGAGGGAAGTGAAACCCAATTTATTGATTCGACGCAAGGGGAGCCAAAGAATATTTATAAGCCTTAACAACTGAGTTGTCAATTCAGCTGCACCTGGAAACAATCTTGCTCACAACAGTTTATCAGTAGCAACAGTTTTGTAGTAGGAATAGTAAAGTAATAGCAGTAGCAAAACAAAGACAGTAGTAACAAAAGTAGTAAATAGTGGGATTCGAGTGCGGTAGGCATAGGGATGGATGGACGGGCGTTGCATGGACAAGACAATTCACATAGCAATCAGAACATAGGGCAATTGCAGATAAATAAGATAAAGCACCCAAGTACTAGACAATCCTAGGCATGTGTTCCATATATAGTCGTACGTGCTCGCAATGAGAACTTGCACAACATCTTTTGTCCTGCCAGCCCGTTTGCAGCGGGGCCTCTAGGGAACTACTAGCAATTAAGGTGCTCCTTTTAATAGAGCACCGGAGCAAAGAATTAACACTCTATGAACACATGTGATCCTAACATCAAAGCCTTTCCCTTCCGGTTATCCCGATTTATGACACTTCGGGGCCATAGGTTCTGGACAACAACGTGTGTATACAACTTGCAGATAAGACCAAGAACAATACTATCATAATGAATCAATAACATGTTCAGATCTGAAATCATGGCACTCGGGCCCTAGTGAAAAGCATTAAGCACAACTAGTCGCAACAAAGTCATAAAGCACTACTAAAAGATACTAGGCACCATGCCCTAACAATCCGATGCCATTACATGAACGATCTCATCCAATCCCTACCATCCCCATAGCCTACAGCGGGGGATTACTCACTCATAGATGGGGGAAACATGGATGGTCGATGGAGATGATAGTGAAGATCGATGGAGATGGCTCCGGGGGCACTTCCCTGTCCCGGCAGGGTGCCGGAACAGAGACTTTCTGTCCCCCGAATCTCCCCTTCGGTGGCGGCGGCGCAGCGGAACTTTTCGTGGAAAAACGTCGAACCCCCCGAAGTTTTTAGGTCAGAAGGCTCCTTATAGGGGAAGAGAGAGGCCGAGGGGTGCCTGGGGGCCACACGGTGCGGCCTGGCCTGGCCCGCGCCACCAGGTGGTGTGGCCACCCTAGGGCTCTTCTCCGTCTCGTATTCTGGCTCCTGGAGTCTTCGGGTGAAATAGGATTTCTGGCATATTTTCCGGGATTTTTCTTGATAGTTGGTTTTCTGCACAAAAAGTGGACACCGAGGCAATTTTGCTGAAAACAGCGTCAGTCCGCATTAGTTACATCCAAATCACACAAGTTTAGAGGAGAAACAATAGCAAAAGTGTTCGGGAAAGTAGATACGTTTTGGACGTATCACGGGCCTCATAAGTTTCTTCAGGGATGGAGTAGGTGAACCAAGTAACAATTGCACAACCTGTAATGTTGTACATCGCCCCAGGTTCACTAACTGATCCCTGAAAAAATCTGACACCAATGTGTCTGCCTCTCTTTTGGGACAAATTTGAATCATTGGCCACAATAAGAAATTGAAATGTAATCATACAAAACATTATTCAGGGATATACATAGTCAGGTACAAAAACAAGCCTAAATATTGTAATTATAAATAAAAAAGCAAACAATTAATCTTCAGGTGCATGTTAAAAATACTTATGATCAAAACCATTCATATACATATGCATCATACCAATCATTAAAAGATCAGAAACAATTCAAGGATCATATATGTAGTTCCATATGAGAATAAATCTAGGGCCTCGTAATTTGTTTCAGAGATGGAGTTGGCGAACCAAAGTACCAACATCACAACCTATATTGTTTATGTGCATTGCTGCCTCAGGTTCACCCAACCATCCCTAAACCACAACACCGTCATAAGTGTCTCCCCTTGAACTCTTTTGGGGCAAATTTCAATCATCGACCTCAGTGACAAACTAAAATGTAATTCTTATACACTGAATGCATGAAATAGGTAATTCGAAATATCATAGTTCTATGAATGTAGAATAAAGATTAAGGCCCCATAAGTTTCTACAGGGATGGCATATGTGAACCAAGTAACAATTGCACAGCCTATATTATTCTTGTACATCGCCCTAGGTTCACTAACTCGTCCCTGAAAAAATCTGACACCAATGTGTATGCCTCTCTTTTGGGGAAAATTTGAATCATTGGCCACAATAAGAAATTGAAATGTAATCGTACAAACCATTATTCAGGGATATACGTAGTCAGGTACAAAAACAAGCCTAAATATTGTAATTATAAATAAAAAACCAAACAATTAATCTTTAGGTACATGTTAAAAATACTTATGATCAAAACCATTCATATACATATGCATCATACCAATCATTAAAAGATCAGAAACAATTCAAGGATCATATATAGTTCCATATGAGAATAAATCAAGGGCCTCAAAATTTGTTTCAGAGATGGAGTAGGAGAACCAAAGTACCAACAACACAACCTATATTGTTTGTGTGCATTGCTGCCTCAGGTTCACGAACCCACCCCACAAACACGACACCATCATGCGTGTCTCCCCTTGAACTCTTTTCGGGCAAATTTCAATGATCGGCCTTGGTGACAAACTAAAATGTAATTCTTATACACTATGAATGCATGGAATAGATAATTCGAATATCATAGTTCTATGAATGTAGAATAAAGATTGCAGCCTCATAAGTTTATTCATGGATGGCGTGAGCGAACCAAGTAACAATTGCACAGCTTATGTTGTTCTTGTACATGGTCTCAGGTTCGTTGACTCATCCCTAAAAAAATCTGACACCAACGTGTCTGCCTCTCTTTTGGGTAAATTTGAATCATTGGACACAATAAGAAATTGAAATGTAATCGTACAAAACATTATTTAGGGATATACATAGTCAGGTACAAAAACAAGCCTAAATATTGTAATTATAAATAAAAAACCAAACAATTAATCTTCAGGGACATGTTAAAAATACTTATGATCAAAACCATTCATATACATATGCATCATACCTATCATTAAAAGATCAGAAACAATTCAAGGATCATATATGTAGTTCCATGTGAGAATAAATCAAGGGCCTCATAATTTGTTTCAAAGATGGAGTTGGAGAACCAATGTACCAACAGCACAACCTATATTGTTTGTGTGCATTACTGCCTGAGGTTCACCAACCCATCCCTAAAACACGACACCATCATACGTGTCTCCCCTTGAACTCTTTTGGGGAAAATTTCAATCATCGGCCTCGGTGAAAAACTAAAAATTAATTCTTATACACTATGAATGCATGGAATAGATAATTCAAATATCATAGTTCTATGAATGTAGAATAAAGATTGCAACCTCATAAGTTTCTACAGAGATGGTGTAAGCGAACCAAGTAATAATTGAATAGCTTATATTGATCTTGTACATGGCCCCAGGTTCGCTCACTCATCCCTTAAAAAATTTGACACCAATGTGTCTTCCTCTCTTTGGGGCAAGTTTGAATCATTGGCCACAATAAGAAATTGAAATGTAATCATACAAAACATTATTCAGGGATATAAAAATGCATCATAGAACGCATTCATAGATCAGAAACAATACAAAGATTATATATTTAGGTTCCATATTAGAGAAAAAATTAGGGCCTCATTTTTTTCATCGATGGAGTCGGAGAACAAAAATACCAACAGCACAACCTATATTGTTTATGTGCATTGCTGCCTCAGGGCCACTAACCATCCCTAAGAAAACGACAGCATTAGATGCCCTTGCACTATTTTGGGGCAAAATTGAATCATTGGGCTCAGTAACAAATAGAAATGTAATGTTATAGGCCTGCTGTGTATGGAAATCAACACTCAACTAGCAAACTCAACTAGATGGTAGATGAGCATATTGGGGTTTTGTGACTAGATGGATTGGGATTGGTGACTAGATGGAAGATGCATCAATCAACCGATCATATCATATATATACTACCCTACTTCAAGAGCAAAAGAATTTGTACAGGATTGAGCAAATCCTATGTATGAACAGTGAAAACTGCGGCTGCGACTAGAGAAGCTAGCACTGTAATACCTCGGACTCCTCATCAGGGACCTCCTCCTCGAACTCATCATTCTCCACGATTGCATCGAAGATTTCTTGAACGGCGATGGGGTCGTCGATGTAGATCACTGGATTGCCTCTGCCTGCCGCCTGCCCCCATCCAGATATGTCGCTGGCACCATGATGTTGTCGGCAACCTGCTGCTCGGCGGCGATGGCTACTACCTGCTGCTCGGCGGCGATGGCTACCACCTGCTGCTCGGTGGCAACGGCTACTGGCTGTACGGATGATTTTGCACCCTCGACGGCACGGCGATAAGCGACGTTCATGCCCGGAGGAGACGCGTCCGCCTACTTGGCAACGACTGAGCCATCTACTGTTGCGCCTTCAACTGGCTTCACCTCTAGATCGTCTCCACGCGTATGCTTCATGGTGAACCAAGGGAAGGAGGTAGTGCAAATGAGGGAGCTTCGGTGCGCGCGGTAGGTGTAGATTGGGGTCTTGGGACTAGACAGATTGGGGTCTTGGGACAAGCTCATGGAAGAATAAGTTCGAGGAGGGTTATAAAAACCGGACCGTTTGTAGTCCTCGAGTGGACACATGTGGTGGGAGGGGGGCGGGGGGCTACCACGATCTCCACCCTTTTTTCGGTTCCCTTTTTATTTTGAAACAGCCATGATCTCCACTTTAGAGCTGCATTGAAAACACGCTCATGGAAGACCTCGATTCCACTGCATGCAAGTGACGTGGAACTAATTTCTAGCAACGTTAGATATACTCGAGGGGATCCCTTGACTCATGGAAGTTACTAGCGGTAGGGCCCAGTTGGAAGTGAGATTGAGTGCGCTGCGTAAAAATGGGATATGTCTTCTTAAAATCAAGTGGCAATAAATTGCAGCGTCCCGTCGACAACCGTGCACTCGATGACCCCCGTTTCCCTGTGCATGAGTTGTAGTAGCAGTAGTAGGCATTTCAGACTTGATAAAACTTGACATGATCGCTCGACGACTTTTTCCATGGACGACATCATGTTCCTTCCTGTAGAAGTCTCGCGGAGGGAGACGCCCATGTTGTCTCACGCTGTACTGTGAAGGGCACGACGTGTGCAATGATCATCGTTGGATCGCATAGAATCAAAGGTTGGTGCGGACGATCCGAGTGACAACTGTGACAACCAATCAGGGAGTAGCAGACAGGGTGAGCACAGGTTTGGGCTTCTACGAAAGATAGAGAGAGGGGGGAAAACCTAAGTAGTACCACATAAAACCAAGGGAAAAACTAAGTACTATAAAAAATGAAAGTGTCTTATACAATGAAATACATCGTGGAATACATCAAATTACATATCAATGCATGTCTGTTCTTCTAAACAAACCACATAAGGATCCACCAGTGTCATTGCATGTCTGTTCTTCTAAACAAACCACATAAGGATCCACCAGTGTCATTGCATGTATGTTCTTTTCATGAACCACACCCAGTGTCATTGCATGTGTGTTCTTTTCATGAACCACAACTAGAGTCATTGCATGTCTGTTCTATTCATGAACCACACCTAGTGTCAGTGCATGTCAGTTCGTTTCATGAACCACACCTAGTGTCATTACATGTCAGTTCTTTTCATGAACCACATAAGGATCCACCAATGTCATTGGATTTGTGTTCTTCTCATGAACCACACGTGGATCCACCGGTGTCATTGCATGTTTGTTCCTCTAAACAAACCACGTAAGGATCCACCAGTGTCATTGCATGTCTGTTCTTTTCATGAACCACACCCAGTGTCATTGCATGTGTGTTCTTCTAAACAAACCACATAAGTATCCACCAGTGTCATTGCATGTCTGTTCTTTTCATGAACCACACATAAGGATCCACTAGTGTCATTGCATGTCTGTTCTTTTCATGAACCACACCCAGTGTCATTGCATGTTTGTTCTTTTCATGAACCACATATAAGGATCCACTAGTGTAATTGCATGTCTGTTCTTTTCATGAACCACACCTAGTGTCATTGCATGTGTGTTCTTTTCATAAACCACAACTAGAGTCATTGCATGTCTGTTCTTTTCACTAATCACACCCAGTGTCATTGCATGTGTGTTCTTTTCATGAACCACACCCGGTGTCACTTCATGTATGTTCTTTTCATGAACCACATAAGGATCTACCAGTGTCATTGGATGTGTGTTCTTCTCATGAACCACACGTGGATCCACCGGTGTCATTGCATGTCTGTTTCTCTAAACAAACCACATAAGGATCCACTAGTGTCATTGCATGTTTGTTCTTTTCATGAACCACACCTAGTGCCATTGCATGTGTGTTCTTCTAAACAAACCTCATAAGAATCCACCAGTGTCATTGCATGTCTGTTCTTTCCATGAACCACACCTAGTGCCATTGCATGTGTGTTCTTCTAAACAAACCACATAAGTCATTGCATGTGTGTTCCTCTAGAAAGACCACATAAGGATCCACCGGTGTCATTGCATGCCTGTTCCTCTAAACAAACCACATAAGGATCCACCAGTGTCATTGGATGTGTGTTCTTCTCATGAACCACACATGGATTCACCGGTGTCATTGCATGTCCATTCCTCTAAACAAACCACATAAGGATCCAGCAGTGTCAATGCATGTCTGTTCTTTTCATGAACCACACCCAGTGTCATTGCATGTGTGTTCTTCTCACAAACCACATAAGGATCCACTAGTGTCATTGCATGTCTGTTCTTTTCATGAACCACATAAGGATCCACCAGTGTCATTGAATGTCTGTTCTTTTAATGAACCACACCTAGTGTCATTGCATGTGTTTTCTTTTCATGAACCACAGCTAGAGTCATTGCATGTTTGTTCTTTTCATGAACCACAGCTAGAGTCATTGCATGTCCATTCTTTTCATGAACCACACCCAGTGTCATTGCATGCGTATTCTTCTAAACAAACCACATAAGGATCCACTAGTGTCATGCCTGTCTCTTCCTCTAAACAAACCATATAAGGATCCACCAGTGTCATTGCATGTCTGTTCTTTTGATGAACCACACCTAGTGTCACTGCATTTGTGTTCTTTTCATGAACCACAAGCTAGAGTCATTGCATGTCTGTTCTTTTCATGAACACACCCGGTGTCACTACATGTCTGTTCTTTTCATAAACCACATAAGGATCTACCAGTGTCATTGGA